>CAIGRP010049365.1:0-15553 GCA_903798385.1 Fraxinus cuspidata
TCAAGAGTCATATGAAGGTCGTGAATGATCGATAGAGGATTCGTCACTCTTAGATAGTAAGAGATTATGATCTACATTTTATCCAATTAAGTTGATAATGAAATCCTTGGCCAATGCGAACTCATAAGTCGAAAATGAGTCTTCGACTTACATTAACTTAATAGTGAGATAAAAGAAATGATCGATAAACGAGATTGACACATATCCATATATCGTAATTAATCAGATTACGAAATGATTATAGTTTCATAGTAAGCGAACAAGTTTTGGTTTTATCACATCACGTGATATTTCCCGTCATATGTATTGCCCTAACACATTACTAGATGTCAATCTAGGACGACGAATGTGAATTAGTGATAAATTAAAAAATGGTATTTTAATTTATCGACTTTGATTAGATCAAAATAATAATTCACCTAGTTAGATATCGTGATTGAGAACCTAATAGGTCACACATAAAAGAGAACCAGAAGAATGAGATTTACCAATTAATTAATTGACAAGTGTTGAATGATTATTTAATTGAGTTGCTTATTAATAGGCCCGAATTAATTAATTGGATTAATTAATTCTTGGACCAGATTTAATTAATTTGATTAATTAAATAATGGACCGGGTTAAGTTTAAGAAATGGGTCAAGCCCGCTTAGACTTATATTAATAGGCTGCTAGGATTTGAAAATTGTATGAAATAATTCATTATTCTTGCTAGCACAAGAAAAGAAAACCCTAACCACCATTCTTGTTTTTTTTGTGGATCACCATTGGNTTAAGTTTAAGAAATGGGTCAAGCCCGCTTAGACTTATATTAATAGGCTGCTAGGATTTGAAAATTGTATGAAATAATTCATTATTCTTGCTAGCACAAGAAAAGAAAACCCTAACCACCATTCTTGTTTTTTTTGTGGATCACCATTGGAGGCTGGACAATTGAACAGTTTAGATTACAGATCGTGATCATTGGCGTTCAAGAAAAAGCCAAGCAGTTTGTGGAATTCGTCAAAAGGTATTTAATTCTTTCACATTTTCTATCTAAACACAAAACAAATCCTTGTATGCGAATTGAAATTGTTATAATTTCTGCTGGACATGATTTATTCAGTTCCCAACATATAATACATATAATTAAGTAGAAATTGATACATAGAAAATAATTAATGCTCTAGAATATGTATGGATCATAATTCAGACGCCATTTATTTTCTTAAGAACCCGGATTACTTAAATCCATTGTTTTATTAGATCGGATCTTCTTTAAAAATAATTTTCGATCAGCCTTAATCGTGTCTCTAATTAATTTCTTTGATTTTTACAAAGAAATCTTTGTTAAAATCAAGAAAACATAGAATCATTTGGGGAAAAAAAAAAGAATTTATAAAAAAAAAATGACAGTATTTATATGTTTAATGTTTAACGAAATATATATTAAGGTTGTTTAATTCCTTGAATAATTGAATTAGATTCATGAAAGCAACTTTTCGATTAGGTGACTGAACTTTTTCGAAAAAGTAATATTATTTGTTTGACATTTTGACCATGTTTGAATGCCTCTATCAATCTTTGTTGGACGCTGTTGTTTTCATTAATGTGATCCCAAATGGTCTTTTGAAATTAATGTTCAGTCAAGATCGGCAACATAAGAATTTTATTTACTTCATTTTTAGTGATTACATAATTTTTTTGAGGATGCTAACATGTGCATCAATCGCTGGGTAGATTGTTATGATTTTAACATGGTTCACTATATGTCTATAATTGTATAGAATTGAAATAATGATTCATATAGTTGATCCTAAATTTATTGATCACAACAAGTTTATTTTTTTTCTGTTTTTTATTTTTTTTTCTGCTCTTACTCTGCTAATATATTTGAATGTTATAGTTGCAAAAGAATCAACTCTACTGAATTTTCTAATGAAGAATCCAACAAAATTTTAAGGAATGATTCATATCGTCGATCCTATGCTTATAAAGAATAAGAGATTTAACAAATTCAACAATTAGGTATTCATGTGGGAAATCCCGAGTTTATTGAGATCAACGTTTATTATTTTGATGCTCATGTTGTGCTACAGTAGAAAAAATTCACCTTTGTCACTTTGCATAAATGGAAAGCAAATGCAAAATGCTTTTACTCACACGTCAAAAGATACAAGTACTAATTACTAGATATAAACGATGAACTGTAACTAACCATAAAATATATTAAGAACACTCGATTTCCTTTTATTGTTTTACCGTAATAATTTCAAGAACGGAAAAATATTTCTATACTGTGTTAATAGTATTAAATATCCTTCTCTCTCTAAATAATTAGTATACACTGGGATAGAAACTACATATTGTAAATATATACGAAGTTGTAGAATAAATTGATTTTTGTGAGGTAATTCTACTAAAATTGTGGAACAAACAAGTAGCAAGTCAAATGTTTGAAATCTCAATTTTCTACAAAATAATTGTTCATCAGTGGAAAAAATGGTGAACCACCACCACCACTTTGGCCAAGCGCCGCCACAGTGGAACTTGACAGGTGGATAGGCTGGTTACCGTACCACGTCATCAACAACCCTTTTTAGAGCTTCGTGGAAACTAGACTCGTCAAAATCATGTCCCTACAAAACAAAGAATATTAAACAATAATCAAAATCTTTTATACTTTTTTAATTGTTTTCCTAGTGAAATGTCAATAAACAACAATGACATTTGGAAACCTGGGAAAATCAGAAAGTTCCTAGTAATTACCGTTTTACTTTTGATTTATCACCTTTGTTGGTGGTGAAGTAGGCATCATGCCCAAAACTATGAATATGTCTCAAGAGTACAGACAAGCGTAGCATATTTGATATGCTCGACTGAGTGGAATTGAACAAAATAATCGATTAATATTATTACATACTAGTCTGTCTCACATAAAATTTTTCTAATTTTACGTGCCAAATATGTCCCAATTTTTTTAAGTTTAGTTACTTTTATATAATTAAACATGTAATGACATACAATTTTCATTCCCCTTTTTATGTGACCCTTACTATCTAATTTGAGAACAAACAGCTAATACATCTCACTTACAGAACTATTTTTATGGTCAGTTCGTGACCTCTCAAAGCCAAAGGTGCCATTGAGGTGATCTCATAGTTCTTACCTAGCGGAAATAATGGGATAATTTTCCAACTTAAACAATTAAACATGCAATAAATACAATCTTCATTTTTAATTGGAAAATATATTACATCAACTCAAAATATCAATATGGGAAGGTCCTCTAATAGCAAGAACAGAAACCACGCACTTTAAAGCCATTCTCCATGCATTTTATGTATACTTATTTCTTACAAAAAAAAATGTATTTATCAATATATAAAGTCTTAAATTTAGTTATATAAATACCTCAATTCTCAATCTGAACATGATTCCATGTACTGAGTTAGTTGATTCTCCCATCAGCCTGGTGTCTGCTTCGACAGATACTAAGCTCACATTATTCTGCGGTTTCAAGAACTCTATGATGCGAGTAACCAAATCTAACAAGCTGCATTCTCCATTTGTCGTCACATTCACATCCAACATTCTTGATTCTAATGTTGAAGTTGAAACATGCGTAATTCGAACATTTGTCAGCCTTTCAACTGATGAAGAATCTCCCGTTTGAAGATAATCTCCAGTGGCTTCAGATCTTGGAGGAAAATGCTGAGCCTCCAATATCTGGTTTTTCTTGCTAAGTTTTTCCACTTGTTTTTTCAATGAACTCAAGTATTCGACTGTGTTATTGAGCACTGAAGCTTTATCCTTCTGTATTATACAAAAAGTACAATGATTTTCCATTTTTGATAGAGATTTCATTCATTTATAGAATTGGAGTGATATTGTATCTGACCTTTGATCCTGGAGGGAGAAATGATCTCAGGATTTGGAAGATTTCATTTAATCTTTCGCGTCGTCTTCGTTCAGATATCATGTGGTGTAATTGCATCGTTGTGGGACGGTTTCCGACTTGAACCTGTTCTTGTTGCCTTTGAATCATGTCCAAGTTTCTGAAGAAAAGCATTGCTCTTCTGAACAAATTCTGTTTTTTGTTGATTCTGGCTGCAGTTGGCATTAACATAGGGGATAAACCCTGCCTGTAACTTGAAAATGCACTAGGTTCATGGCTTATTATTGGAGGAATGTGAGGCATATTTTGTGTTGTTTGATAAGAAGACGACGATGAAGTAGCCGGAGAAGATAACACAGCAAGAATTGCCTTTGTCATTGCTGCATCTTCACTTTCTATGGTTGGGAATTGAATGTCTCGCATTTGGCTTAAGGTATGTATGGCTTCGTGAAGAGGGCTGGTTGTGATTGAAGCTGATGACACTGCTAATAATCCAAGAGTCTTCGTGTTCTCAACAAGTGGCTCTATCGATGCCTCTGGTGTCACGAAAGAAGTGACCGGAATGTTAAAAAGTAGAGGCGAGTACTCGGAGCTATCGACTGATAATGACCTCAGTGACGACGAAGATGATGAACCCCGGTTTTGGTCTGTCGTCTGGGGTACCTCTCTAGGTGCTACTTGTCTAGAGAAATCGAGAGGGAACCAATTTTTCATCTCCATTTCGAAATCCACCTGAAAAATAAAAAGTAATCATCACGTTCCATTGGATAGACGTCAGGCGGTCGATATTTTATTTTCCTTACTTGAGCATCACTGGACATGCCAATCTCGATCTCTCCCGTCGCGCGCCCCATTAGCACGACAGTCTATAGACACAACAATTCATTAATTTCCATCTATAATGCAATAAGTAATACAATTTCTGAGCATTTTGGAAATACAAACCTTAATCCCTGCTGCCTGTCAAAATAATACAATGTAGAGTTACTTAATTATAATAATACCGTAAACATATTTCATTGGAGTAATATGATAATTCATACATAATTAATTACCCCATAAAATTGAAGCTGAACTTCATTGGATGCAAGTCTATAAAGGTCATGTAATTTCAGCTCCATGAAAGGAAGATGATGCTTGAAAGCAAATCCAGGAACTCTCCTGGAAATGTGAAAAAGAAAGAGAGAGAGAGAAAAAAAAAAAAACACAATTCCTCCCATTAATGAATTACTTATAAGCAAAATTTGGTGTATAATATAATTACTTCTTGTTATATATACCCGTTATCAACATAGTGTGCTGATTGACAGTATGCTTCGAAAAGCTTTCGAGAAAGATTGCTTCCAGACGATGAACTTGCTGGGCTGCTTTGTTCGCGGGACACACCATCCAAAAATATTAAGCATCTGTTCAGTATATGCACACACAAAATCATATATAATGCTTGTATTGTTGGGAAAAAAATCGTCAAAACGCACTGCAAAAAATAAAGAGAGAGATAGAGAGAGAGAGACAGAGAGAGAGAGAGAGAGAGAGAGTTTCTGACTTGGATGGATGGGGTAAGAAGGACCAAAGGCAAATATAAGTGCAACCAAATGATTGCATCATATGTCGGAGAAAGATGGCACGTTCTCCTTCACCTTGCTGAAATATTGAGTCCATGAATGATATGTATATATGCAGCAGTGAGTTCAAGTTTGCTGCTGCTTCATGATTCATAGCTTTTCGCTACGCTTGCCTCTTTCTCTTGTCCTCGCTTCCATTATATACACACACACATGCATCACACGCATGTTAATGTATATACAAACATCTTCATCATCTGTGAGAATTCATTTATTTGCGGGATTTATAGAGAGAACGAGTGGGGTGAGGAGGCTTGAAAAGTATGATTGGTAGGTGTGGATGGAGGACACAGATAATAGTAAACCAGATAGAAATATTCCCTGAAGGGGGCAAAAGGGGTTGGAGCTAAATGAAAATTAATGGATATTGAAAAGTAGTAAAATAATTTGAAGAAAAATAGATCTTGAAAAATATAGCAGGGAGCGTTCTCTCTCTTTGTTTTTTTCGTTTCTGTTTTAGTGAGTTGGGGTAGGGATTTGGGTGGGGTTAGAAAAGTATTGGTCAAAGTAAACTTTGGCCAGTGCTTGAAGTTTTGAACTGGGGTCAAGGTAAGAAAGGAAAGTGTCGTCCATGTTATCTAATTCCCTTTGCAGAAATAATGAAACTTAAAACACAATAATATTCCCACCGATGGTCGAAATGATGTTAAAATTGAGTGTGTGAGCAAATGAAAAAGGAATAAAAAAATCATCGTTAGAATATAACTTCATACCATCTAGTGGAAATTATGTTGGGAACTATAATTATGAGTAAATTACGCCCAATACCCTCATAAACTAACTAAATTGAATAATACACTTTTAAAACTAATTAAACCATTCAACCCGTAATTAATACGTCATAAACCTAAAACCCAAACTTCATTAAGTAAAAACCCACCCCTCAATGTAAAAACCCTCTCCTCTCGTCAAAATCACGATTTTCATCTCCGTCCATTTTTCACCGCTTTCGTCTTCGTCCATTTTCCCCGCTTTCATCTGTCTAAGTTCGTTTTTGTCTTTTCATTTTCCTATTCCTGGATACCATAAACACTAGCCACAAACAATTCTGAATTGAAACAGAAGAAGCCCCAATCTGTTTGGATCCGAAATCAAAAACTCTGACTCCAATTCCAATATATTCACTTCGACGCCGAAGCCGACTTCTATTGCTACAATGGCCGAAGAAAGTGGGTTAAAGAGGAAAAGATATGCTGATGAAGAATCATTTTCAAAGAAGAAGAACATAATTTCTTCAACATATTGTAAACCCAATGTATAATTTGGAAATGAGTTGAGTACGATTTGTGGTGGCCAACTGCCATTCTTGGTCCATTCACATTATTCTATATTGTAGTTCGATATATTTATTTATGTTTGCTATTGAATGTTATTCTGTAATCTCCATTATTGAGATTGGTCATTAAGTTCCCCCGTGTGCTTGTGTGTCTGATTTGTATGAAGGGATGCCTCTTGACGTGATAGTTGGGGACTTTTAATCTTGCTTGCTTAGTTTGCAAAGGAAGGAGGAAATGCCCAACACTCTCTTTATACCAAGACTTTCGCATTATCCTTAATTGGCTAACTATGTTTTAAAGCATCCCGATTTCGACTCGTTGTCACAAGCTTTACTCAGTTTGGTTGCGGAAATATGTCATGGTGCCAATGATGCCTTAACATATGAAATTGTTGGATGTTAAATCCTTTTATGTTTCTAATTCTTTCAGAATGTTGATCACCATAACAAAATGACTTAGTTTCGTGTACAACATTCTCTAAGTCCCTATCTCTTCTTATGAACATGTAATTGTAATGAAGTTTATGTATTATGAAGATTGCAGGCTGGTATTTACTATTTTCTTTGTATAATGATAGCTTTATTTGATATAACACCATTGTGTGACCTTGTTTTTCTGCACACTAATAGCAAATAACTTTACATGTGAGTTTGTTATGTGGCACATGAGTAACAAGTTTATGTCACTTTTTTGAGTGTAAACCACTTTTTGATTGTTGTACGTTACAAACATGTTTTTAATCATTATCACATGTTTAATGGATATTGGCGAATTCCAAATCTGCTTTGGAACAATCTAGTCAACTTTAGATGCTAAGCATTGAAAAAACCAAAAGTTTTTTTAGGATTATTAAAATCCCATGCTAGCAGTGTACGCATTTCAGATTATAAAAGCCAGGATTGGCAGTGCTTTGGCATCATTTGGATTGTTGAAACTCACAACTTATAACTCTTTGTCAATGGTTAGCATACGCCTTGCATGAATCTAATTATAGACGGATTTTACAAAGCTTAGTTCTTGAATTTCTATTTAAGTAACTAGATACCTTTGTTCTTCAAAACAAATCTAGTGTAGGTGCATGTCGCTGTCATTTTGCTTACTTTCATGTGAAAGATAACATGTGGACCAAATTGCAAAAATCTCCCTAATTGTTCATTACATTTCAGTTTATGTCACTTTTTCTAGTGGAAGTCACTTTTTGATTGTTGTATGTTACAAATATGTTTTTAATCATTATTATATGTTACAAATGTGTATGTTACATGATTTTCCAAAGCATGTATTTGTTGTTGAATTTTATTTTAACTGTATCTTTTTTTCTTTTTGTAGGATTGAGATTTTATAATCCTTGAAAACTGTTGGTTCAAGCGGGAAAGTTACATTATATTCCCCTCATGAGGTTATAACGGGCTTGAATAAACAATTTAGTCTACATTAGAGGAGTTTATTCAAAAATACATGTCTCGGTACCGCTACAGATTTGAATGTAATAGAGTTAGTGGAGATTGTGGAATATATGTCATTAGGTATGCATAGTACTTCATCAATGAACAGTTAGATGGAATGGTAAAGGTATCTAACATTCCACATATTTGAAGAAACTTGTATGCTCAGTTGTATGCTTTTGCCAAGAAGAAACAAGATGAGGACTATGACACAGACAATTAGTGATTGTCAAAGGAAATAGATTTGTGATATATTGATGAAATATAGATGAATGTACATGACTGAAAAGAAAACAGTGATGGTGTTTCAATTCTGAAATTTCGCACTTTTACTACAAACAAGTTGTACTTAACTTGTTTGGATTCAGTTGGTTGATATACTGGTTTTTACTACTGTAATGATTTTTATTTTAACTTCTATGGCCGTAATGCGTATATGACATTTTGAAATTGTGAAATGTTAATAGGGATGATAATTGTCAATATTTGGTTATTTTAGGACGAACAATGTCACTTTTTAGTTATAAGGTGACAACTTGGGCATGAATGCTAGGCTATCCTTATCATTTTATGATGAAATGAAACAAGACATATAAATTACATGAAAAGAAAATATAAGTTCGCTACTAGGCAAATGCTCGTGTGTCCATCACTTTAGTGTTAATTAGGTAATTATATTTCAATTAAATGTTTGTCGTCGTTTATTTAGGCAAAATTATACTTGTTCTATACTGTCAACTAATGATTAGATGTGATGATCATCATTTATTAGGACAAAGTGAGCTCACAATGTCCGTGCAATAACTAATGGTTAATTAGCAAATAATATCCATGCCACAATGTTACTTTTTAACAAAAAGTAACCATTAAAAAGAACCACATTGCTAATGATGATGCTTTTACTTTGTTGTTAATTTCTATAATTTCTTATTGATGACAGACTGCGAACTTTTTGATCATGTCATAATTTGTAAGGATAACAAACTTGATTGTAGTCTACAATCACGTTGGAATTCTAATTTTGACCGGACAACGATTAGGGTTGGCAACAGGGTGCGTTCGGGGCTGGGCACCCCCGCCTTGCCACTCCCCCACCCCATCCCGCCTTAGACGGGGCGGGGTGGGGCGGGGCTGGTTCGGGGCACGGGTTTGCCCCGTTTGTGTTTTTTCAGTTAATTTATTATTTTTTTATAGTTAATTAATTTTATTTTTTTTAATTCTTCAAGGGGCGAGTTCGGGGGAGGGTACCCTCACCCTGCCACGCCTCGTGACCCGAGGTGGGGCGTGCCGCCCCGCCAACCCGTTCGGGGGCGGGTTATTTTGCCATCTCTAACACCGATATATTTACTTTACTGAAAATTTTGAAGTTAAATATGAGTTTTAAACGCAATCATTTAGAAGGTTGTTGGAGTCCATGTAACCTGCAGATGTACTGTTGATTAGAGAGATTCCATTTGTTGGTTATATTTTCAAGCCACTTGTACAATGTTGTTGTTATGATGGCCAAGGTGCACTGAGATATTCATAATCTTGCAGTTACTGAAAAAGTGACACATTAGTGCCACAATGTCACTTTTTAACAACACGTCATTTTGTTTTAACAAAATCATATAGACATATACAATAAACCTAAAAAATTGACATATTTAATTCTAACGTCAGTTTATTAGCATCCATCATCATATACATAACAAAACATTCTTTAACAAAGTCATATTCATCAAAACTCATCGTCATTTTTTTAACAATGTCTCATACACAATGAACTTCACATTTGAGATGTAACCTGCCTAAATTGTATCTGTGTTTAGAATATTTGATTTGAAAAAAATCAAATAATATAGTTTCATATGTCTTTCAACTTCCTTTTGTTTTCTGGTTTTTTGTTCACCGTTGTTGAATTTTGACATAATCTACAATTGTGACCATTATTCCCACATAGAAAAGTGAAAGTGTCACTTCTTCAAATTCTCATTTTCTCAAGGATCTTGCATGCATCGATTTAATTGATTCTAAATTTTCTTTTTCATATGTATTAATAAAAAATAAGATTTGAATGCGTATGTTAACATTTTAAAAAATGCACACACATATTCATATAGTTAATTGCTTAAATCACATACTGTGACTTTTTTTTTTTTTAAAAAAAAGTGATATTGTATCACTTTTTCACGTTCTCATTTTTTCCAAAGACCTTGCACGAATCGATTTGATTAATTCAAGATTTTCTTTTTTCACACGTATTAACATAAAAAAAAGTTTCAATTTGTATGTTAAAATTACCAAAAACGCAAATACATATACTTATAGTTAATTGCTCAATAAGATATTGTGATTTTTTTTTTTTGAAAAAAGTGACAAAATGTCACTTTTCCACATTCTCCTTTTCAAAATATCTGTACGGGCAGAGATTAATATACAATATTTGAATTAATATGTTCAAATTTCCAAAAACGAACACGTACGCATACATTTAACTACTCAAATGGGATAATGTGACTTTTTTTTTTTTAAATGTCATTTTTTCACATTCTCCTTTTTTTTTTCAAAGACCTTTCATGCATCAATTTAACTGATTCGAATTTTTATTTTTTATTTTCATATGTATTAACATAAAACAATGTTTGAATTAGTATGTAAAATTTTCAAAAACGAACACATATTGCTCAAATGAGATGTTGTGACTTTTTTTTTTTGAGAAAAGTGACATAATATCACTTTTTCATATTCTCATTTTCTCATACTTTGCATACATCATTTTAATTGATTCAAAAAATTATGTTATGTTGTTCTAATGTAATCATGTTGTAAATTAAGAACAATACGAAGTGTGAAAAATAGTTACCTATATCACCATAATAACAGTAAGAAAATGTGAAATACACTCAAGTGACAAAGTAATGGAGGAGATATGTAACTTCCAGGACTAGAAAATGGAACATACCAACCAACCCGATCTCCAAGTACTGAATTGAAGTCACCAACAATAAGTACTGAAGGGCTGCAACCAATATCTGCTTCTAGCTTTTTGAATTTTGCCAAACATGAAAGCATAAATTTAGTTTGTGAAACTTAGCATCAACCTATTCCTTTCTTTGATGAATTAAATTTCACCAGAGAGTTATACCTTTGTATAAAAATAGTATCAACGAATTTTGTTTGTATATTTGTAGAAGATTTCCTCCTTTTCTTTTCAAATTTCCTTTGATTTTTTCAGTTTGGAGATTGATTTTTGAGGATTGTCAATGATTTTAGGTTTGAGCGTATATTTTACGTTCAAATATAACAAATTACCATTTAATCCAACTCTATCATGATTTTTAAAAACAGTCCCAAAATTAAGGGTATTTGTGTAAGTACCCCTATAATTATTATCCAAATCCCAAATTTAATACTCAACTTCTTCTATTCTTGACTTTTACAAGTGAAACATAAAAAATTATAAATCACTTCAAATCCCACAATTTACGTTCAACATTAGTAGTCCCACAATCAACCAACAAATCACTAGTTGAATTTCAAATTGAAGCCCATTAAAATTGCATTTCCTTTCTTATCCTTCAATGGTCTATTTTCAATACTACTCACATTCAAATCCTCATTGTATTGGCAACTAGAGTCTGTAGTCATGATTTCCTAAACCCGCCTCGACCCAGCTTGGAAAAGGAGTCTCCTGTGCATGGACCAAAATTGCTCCGAACTGATGTAAATCTTTCATTGTTATTCTTAAGGATTCCTAAATGCTAGATCTCTCACTGGGTTTTAATTTTATTTCCATTTTGCGACCGCTAGTGAAGTAGGAAAAATCCACCTCATTGCAAATGAAGGTGTGCATGCCACATATTCCAAATCAATTGTAGTTCTTTACTGCTTTAGTACAAGTTTTTTTTTTTTGTTCAGTTAAATCATTGGCTATGTACTGACAGGTTCAAGGAGTAGTTTTTGATCGTCATGAGGAGATTGCTAAAGTGTTACTGAACAAAGAAATACCACTTGAAAATATGATAGGCCAACAATCAGAATTTTGGCACGCTTTTGCACATTTTTTTTGCAACCAATTTGATCATGTTCACATATTAGATTACATTTTTTTCATGATCCCAAATTTGTAAATGAGATAAATATGTTGTTAATAGAGTTGTATTTGATAGGTGGAGGTAAATATATTTAGCATGTTAGCATTCATATGGCGCTATCCATGTTTGTTTCTTGTGACTCTTGCCATGTAACAATACTGAGGATTAAATATGTTTTTTAATGCAATGAATGAACACTCCAAGGTGCCACGATGGAATTATCTTGTGATCCTGGAGGACTATTTGTTGATCTATGTTTGACTTTATCTTTAATGTTTTGATCATAACAAACAAATTGATTTTTGTTTCTAACATTTGATTTTAAGTCTTTAATGCATCATATAAAATATTGGTCAGTTAAGGACAAATTATTAATCGGACTTACAATGAAAGAAGTGAGGAAAGTCGAGCATTCAATATAAATCATTCGATACAAGGAGTTTCGATAGTCAAGTATCAAATGATGATAATAGATTAGACTTTTTTTATTCATTTGTAAAGATATAAACACTTCAATTCTTAGCAATAAACAATGAAAGTTTAAAAATTATTTTTTGTACTAAAAATGACTTTGATTATCACTTGCATAAAACATTTTGATTAAAAGTGAAAATTGATTTTCAAAAACATAAGTGAACTGAGATCATATTTTAAGAATATTCACTTCTGACCATGCAAAGATAAAATTGATCAAACTCTTGAAATGCACACGTTTGGACATAGCAATGAACATCCGGATCATCTGGAAGTCTGGATGTCCATGCGAACGTCCGCCGCATGTAACGGTCATTTTTTTTACCATTCTAATGTCTGGTGCACAACGGATTTGTATTTTCAAACAAGGAAGTGGATGCACCGTTGACCGTCCGGTTCTACAAATACTTTTGCTCGTTGAACTCTTTAAATACATTTACTTTTTTGCATTCATTGCTAGACTTTTTTGAGAGCATTAAAGTGAAATATTTTTGAGCAAAATCACATTGATCCTACATCTTATCTATCATCAAATCATTTATTGTGAAAATATTTTGATTGAATAAAATCCTTTATTCATCTTTATCATTATGTTTTTTCAATTAACATTTGAGCTTTCATTTATTGCTATTCATGAAGTGTTAGCCTACATATCTCTCTTAATTTGTCTATATGAATCGTTAAGAGAGAAGTTTCCAAATTGTAAGTTTTTTCAAACTTGTGAGTCATATTGTGGTCTCAAAAAGTTCAATATTGTAAAAAGATCGGTGCTCCTTATGTGTAAGTCACCAGAAGTTGTTTAAGATTTTGGATTGCGTCATAAGTCAATCAAATATAGTGAAAATGTCTTATTCGTGATGTAAAGCTTATTAATAGAGGACGTAGATCATTGATTTGGATCGAACCTCCACAATTACATCGTTTACTTATTCTCTTACCTTTTACTTATAGCTTTCATAATTGTGCTCTTTATTTGATTGATATATGCATTCCAAAATTATTTAAAATAGAATTGTAAAATAGAATTGTAATGTCTAGCTAGTGGGGTTACTAGAATAGCTTTGGGGATGAAGTTGAAGTTTTAGAACAAACTATGAACATGTTCTTGTTGAATCTTTTGTCAATTTTGTTTGATGAATAAATTATGAATTTTTAGAATGGATCACCCATAACATAATTTAGAAATCTAAAATGGAAATAAAAACTACTAATTTCATTTTGAACTGATGCATAATTATTTCTCACCTCATCCTCAATGACAAAAATATATAAACGTGAGACGTTCATCTTGGATAATCATTTTAAGAATGTGAATGATTCAGAATTTAAGATATCACAATCTTTAAATATCAGTTCGCGTGTTTCCTAATCTTGAACTGCATCAAATTCACAATTAATATATCTCAATTTTTTAAATATCAATTTGCGCATTTCCTTACCTTGAACTGCATCATTTCCAATGCACAGCACAACATCAGATTAAACAATGGTGTCCATTGATCAGCAAACCCACCCAATGATCCATTTTGAGTTTTGTAATTTGAAATATCCATGGACTTTAAATTAAGCGAATATTGAGGAACTGAAATTAATTATGGAAGTGTTATTGGCTAATGTTGTGCTGTGCTTCAGTTACGAAAAGAAATCAGATTAATTTTCGGTCAGTATTTTTAGTTTTCTTTTCTATGATGTCTAATAGTTATGATATATAAATTTATGTTTAACCATTTCATGAATTTTTTAATTTACTTGGTTAGTATATTGTGTAGATTCGGGGTCCCATAATCTTTGATCTCGAACAATGGGAGGTAGTTTGACCACCAAAGGCTGAGAAAACTCTACGAAGATTACAAATTTCAGAAGTAGTTCTCAAACCCTTACCACTTACAAGAAAATGGTACTATCAAACTTGTCAATAAATCCATCAAATATATCATGAAAAAAAAAAACTTGACACTTTAAAGTAGCATGGGTCAACGAGTTCCATAATATGTTGTAAGCCTACCGAACTACCAGCCGAAACCCCACGGCAAAATCCCATTTTCCTTGACATATGGTGTTGAGGCTATGGTGCCAGTGTAAACTGGTATCCTTTTTCCTCGATGTATATAATATAGAGAGATTTCAAATGATACGTAGAGAAAGAGCGAGCTCGACCTTTTGAACAAAATTGGGGATCAAACTCGGGATAAGCTTACCACTTATCAAAGAAAAAGGCTAGATATCATAATATAAGGGTAGGTTCGACTTAGGACATATAAAAATTGAGGATTTAGATAGGTTTGAACAGTCTCATCCCTAGAAAGCCAAGCATTTGAAAAATATTTACCAATAATTTCGCTCCAAGTTAGTTGCTTATTCAAGTGTATTACTCGGCTAGAAAAGTTACTATAATTGACAAACTATTAACCATGTTCTTTGGCCCGACTGTTTATCATAATTGCTTTGTGTATTTCTTAAACTCGAATTTTTTTATGATTGACTGATTAGATTTATTATTTGGTTCGATACTTAACTAATTGATTGGTTACTAGGTACCATTTGGGTTCGAGGATCAACATATTATTACACGTGACAACAAAAGTCACAAGAATGATTTACAGAAAATGTTTTCCAATAATGAAATGATTAAAATGGAAATGACAGTCTCGGTCACCTCGAAGGGTCGGCAAATAAAAGACAACCAAGAACTAACAAGTGAACTAGTAGCTTGAGACTCTTCGGTAGACTAAGTCTTCCCGTACTCAATTTTAGTAAAAAATATATTATACTCAATTTTA
>CAIGRP010049366.1:0-22631 GCA_903798385.1 Fraxinus cuspidata
GGGCCAAATGACTAATTGATTGGGCTAAATAGATAATAAGGTAAGTGGGCTTAACAATGATTCAAAACCACAAACAAATCACAACCACCAATACATCTCCAACTTAGACCTTCCAAAAATATTGGTAGTATTCGAGTCGAGTCAACTAAGTGGTGTCAATAGATTTCCGACAACTGTTCATCATCACCCGGGATTTATTGGGTATCAAAACCCAACAACAACTACAAATGTAACTTTCTACCACCCCTTCGGTGGATTTAAGTAGACTTGTGGGTTGTGATTGTGGCGAAAACAAGAAGGTGATATCCTGATTTGACGGTGTTTAATCCTAACTTTTCAAAATACCATACACGAATATTTGGCACATCTAGGCAACCACCTGCATGGACACGATGACCTCGCGATCTGGCGGAAGATACAAGTGTTCAATAATATCTCAATCTCACGAGCGACCCTGTATCGTAATATCTCAATCCCACTTGTCAAACATATGCTAAATCATATAAATTTTTAGGAAATATAAAGATTTAGCATAGAAAGTCAGCCTACCAAAGAGAGTGATGTATGGATTAGGTGGTTAGGGACGTTACCGTATGTTCTCTTGCATCATACAACCCCTTCACAACATCAGAACTTTTCATTTCCTTCGATCAATGAGGTCTCAAACTAACATGTCATTTATCTCTATTCATTCGGTACGCAACTTTATTCATTGATTGATTGATACAAGTTAGTTTTAGCTGGCGTTAATATAAGTGAAAGCATTAATGGAACTAGTCACCATAAGGGAACAAAATTATGAGGGTTATTGAAAACAAACTTTTTTTTTTCCATATCATAAATGAAAAATTTTGGTTTGAAGAGATTATTTTGTTATTTTAGACAGCATATATTTCGGTGATTGAATGTTAAACCCACTATGGCAAAGTACAGTGTTGGGCCAACGACACCAACCCAACTTTAAGCCCACTAGACTGGGGCAGACATTAATTGCGGGGAATACTTTTTATTTGGCTCATTTTTTGGGAAAATTAGGCCATGTACTTCTATTCCAAACGTCAATCTTTTCAAGTCCAAATATTCAGCACTTTGACCACATCTCTCCTTCCCACCCACCATGTGCTTCCCTGCCAATATCCTCAGCAAACTCGCTTGGAAAATATTATTTGTACATAACATTTTAATGTCATAATTGACAAATGATGCCCCCTATGGCCCCCATTATGTACGCCTAGTATAACCCAAGTCGTTTACCCTGTTCGATCAAAAAATAAAAAAATAAACACAATTTTTGAGAAAATTAGGCCATGCACTCACACGATCTTTCTTTAAAAAAAAAAAAGATATTTGCATTTTTACTGTAATAAATGTCTCTTTAATTTTTTTTTTTGGCATTCATATCGCCAACTTTCTTCGTCAAATTATCATCATCATCAACCTTATACTAATTGCACATCTCATCCGTAGTGCGGTTTCAATTCAAAAAAATTATGACGAGGGCGAAAAATGACTTATTCACCTCGTGTTTGTAAATATGTGTGAAAATAAATACAGAATTTTGACAATATTCTCTCTTCATTTCGATGTATGTTAGCGTGATATTTACTAATTAATTGAAGATCAAAAAAAAAAAAATGTGAAGGAAAAAATTAAGAACATAAGTATCGAAATAAGCAAATGTTAAATACTCATTGTCAATGCGGTGTAGATAATAAAATCTTTGACAAATTGCACATGGGATCTCGAACCTTTGAAAGTTGTGATGATGAGATTCCAAACCTTTAATTCTAACTATAATCATAAGTCTCAAACCTTTCAAATGTCTTCAACAATGGTCCTTTTTTTATGGAAAAAAAAAATCATATTGACCTCACCACCTCCATCAACACTACCATAAGTCTCAAACCTTTCAAATGTCTTCAACAATGGTCCTTTTTTTATGGAAAAAAAAAATCATATTGACCTCACCACCTCCATCAACACTACCATCGACGCTACCGCGTCATTACCCATCACCAACATCTACGAGCAAGGAAGTACAGATAGAGGAAACAACAGAATTAAGAGGTAATTTGTAGTCTTACTTTTAAACTATTAAACCCCAAAAAATGAGAAGATTAACTGGTCAAGTTATTTTCTGTACATATGCTTTCATTTTCAAAGAAAGTGAAGTGCTTTTTGAGCTATCTGGGTATTTTCATACTCGATTTTTTTGGGTGTTTTGTGTTAGTCAATTGTTTAATTTCATTTAAAATTCTTTATTTTTTTAATTGGGTTATTTTTATGCCTTTTTCTTTTTAATTATTTGTTGTAATGTTTTATGTTGTTTATATTTTGGCTTTATAAACCTAAGAAAAATTTCAAATCTAATTTTAAAAAATGAAGCAGCTCTTGAGTAGCTTATACGCTAATCTCTTTATCTTGATAACAATTTCGAAAAGTTCCATAACCTCATTTTTGTCAGCATATTCTATTTTCCTTCTAGTGTAACATTATTGATTTTCTAAAGAGTTAATTCTAGAAATCTCTACATTTAAATGTAGGGAAAATTGCAACAGAGGTCTCAAACCTTTTCATTTGCTGCAGATTATACCTTAACCTTTTTTTATAGCCGCAGTTCCAAACTTTTCACTTCGACTACAGTTGAAATCCATTGGACATAATCCGTCCATTAATTTGATAGTCAACCCTGAAATTAGAAACTTGGCAAAAATTAACAAAATAATTTAGGATAAAATGGTATATTTATATTTTCTATATAAAACTTTAAAATAATTACATCAAAAATAAAAATAAAAAGACTGTTCATCTTCTCTATAATCACACACTCCCATCCATCCCCACCATTTCCCCAAAACCAAAAATAAAAAATTCACCGGCCTCACACCGTCCGCCGTTGCTGCAAACTCATTATTATTCTTCTTTTCTTTTCTTGGTAGATTCTTGAATTTGAGATTTTTGTTGTGTTTTTCATGAAACTAAAGGGTTTCGAAGTTTTATCAAGATTATCAATTGGGTTTCTGTTATTTTCTTTTAATTAATTGAATTTCTTTTTCCACTTGCCAAAATTGGTAATTTATCACAAAGTCTCCATTTTTTTATTTTAATATTTCTGGTAACACTCCAGTAAAATTCTAGCCTCCGTCTTCGAGGCTTGTTTCTTTTTCATTTGCCATTGATAATTCTCAACCTCCAGCATTGATGAAATAAATATTTTTCCCTCCATACTAAAATCATCAATAACAAATGATTTTATTTGTGCCAGAGCAACAACAAAATTTTGGCTTCCTACCATATTTTGTAGGTGAAGCAGCAGCAGTAACAATTGTTGTGGGATTTGGGTGATATATTGAATTTAAGTCTTAGAGGAAGGATGTTGATAATGAATAGGTTGGGAGAGGATGGCAGGGCGCTCTGAAGGCTCCAATTGCACTCATGCTAGGAGAAAAATGTCTGCAAATTTTTTAATTTTTTAATTTTTGGATTTGAGTGAAATTTTTGCGTTGTAGTTTGAGATTTGAGTCGACAATGGTGGTGGTTTGTGGTGGGTGGTGCGATGTCGAGTGGTTTGGTGGCAGTGGTGTAGGAGTGGGGATGGGATGGGTTGTAGGGTCGTGGAAAAGATGGACAATCATTTTTTTATTTAATTATTTTGAAGTTTTATATATGAAATGTAAATATACCATTTTACTCACTTATTTTGTTAATTTTAGTCAAATTTCTAATTAAGGGTTGACTAACATATTAATGGACGGATTTTGTCCGCTGGATTCCGTCTGCAGTCAAAGTAAAAGGTTAAGACTGCGGCTGCAAAAATAAATGGTCAAGGTATAGTTTGCAGCAAATGGAAAAGTTTGGGACCTCCACTGCAATTTTTCCTTTAGAAAGTTATATCCGAGTTTGTAAATGAAGATATGATCTACTGTATATTCCTTGCACAAGTGTTAAAATTTATGTCGTCCCGTGTAATCATTTCGCACTACTTTATTCTGCATTTTTCGATCTTTTTCCCAATTTTTCAAGTGGGTGGAGGTTGTTGCTGGTGGAGGTTGTTGCCCGCCTTGGGTCGGAAAAAATTGATTACTTTTTTTGTTCTATTTTCTTTCTTCATTTATTTATAATTAGGATAATATTTATTAAGTCGCGTTAAATTACATTATTTTATACTTTTACCGTCTCATTTATATACGTTGGTTTTATTTTTCACACGAATTAAGAAATCTTATTAATGTTATTGAAAATCAATTTTTGTTTACCATTATTTAATTATCAATAATTAATTGTAAATTATTATTGAAAGTTGTAAAGAAATTGAATGATTTAATCTTCAAGTAGGTATCTTATATGAATTATTTTACTTATATATCAAATGTTACATCATGAGTGACATTACGTAATTGATTGATGAAAAAATGTTTTATTTCCACCAACCAAGTACATAACACCATATGTACATTATGTAACATTTGATGTAATACTGATGTACATGTAGTAAAGTCCTTATATTTTTGTACAATTTCAAGATTAAGCGGGAGAAATTGATTATAATTAAATAAATTAAACAAGTATATATTAGTAAACGAAAAGAATAAAATATTGTCAATAAAAAAATATGACAATATAATTGAGACAGGGAAATAAAGAAAGACGGACCATGTATGTATATTACGGAATGAGTAATTAGGATTTGCTCAACCCCAATTAACATAAAGATTTCGTCGCCCTACGTGAAAATAATTCATCACACAGTCACCCATTACAGTATATTGCTGTCACATGTTGATCCTTTTCCTAATTGCCACTCTCTCTCTAGCAACACAACAAAATTCTAAAGCTCCAAGGAGAGAGAAGAGAAGAAGAAGAGGAGGAAGGTAGTCACTACCCTGGTGGGGCTACGCCTTTAATTTTCCACGACGAAGAAAACCCAGCTGTAAACTCTACAGAAATGTCCACCAGAGCCCCCACGAGGGCCTCCGCCTCCTTTCGCGGATGTTTCTGCTGCCTTTTTCTCCTCTTCGTGTTTATTGCTCTATTAATCCTTGTTATTATCCTCGTAATCGTACTGGCTGTGAAACCGAAGAAACCACAGTTCGATCTCCAGCAAGTGGAGGTTCAGTACATGGGAGTTAGCCCCACCACGCCGTCCTCCGCCGCCGTCTCTCTCACTATCCACTTGTTTTTCACCGCCGTCAATGACAATAAGGTAGGCATCAAGTACAGTGAGTCCAAGTTCACGGTCATGTACCGCGGTATCCCTCTGGGTCGGGGCATCGTTCCCGGATTTTATCAGCCCGCCCATAGCGTCCGGCAGGTCGAGACTACTATTGCCGTCGACCGGGTTAGCTTGCTTCAGACTGATGCTGCTAATTTGATAAGGGATGTCTCGTTGAATGACAGGGTCGAGTTGCGGGTCGAAGGTGATATCGGTGCAAAGATCCGGATTCTTGGGTTCACTTCACCTGGTGTGCAGGTTAGCTGAACTCAGCTTGGCTCAATAATTATACAATTTTTGCTCTCTATTTTCTTGTTTAAAGTCATTTTCTTCTAATTTTTCTACGTCATTTCGTAACGTGCACATTGTGACTTTGCTAGAAATGTGGGGCATTACATGCCTCGGGTAACAAAGTTAATTGTTTCGATAATCACCCAATTTATATCATGATCACGGATTACTCACTAGATTTCAAAAGCTTCATAGTGCTCACTCAACTTTGTCCAGTTTGCACTTCATCCATCACCCTCGAAATTTGTTACCTTATTCGCTTACGAGGCTAACGGAAATCTGACGTCGCAAATCCACTCAACCAAACCATTGTTTCATTTCTCATTCAATTTACACTTGGTCTCAATTTACTCATCGGACTTCAAAATGCTTTCCAGTGGTCACTCATCTATGAAATGTTGGGCTCCATTCATCATTTGCAATATTTTGTTCCCTTCATCACTAATGTTTGCACAAAAATTTCAAGTGGTAAATTACAAATGTTAAAAAAATTACAATTCAACAAAACTATCAACTCACCAAAATCATCATATGTGAAACATGACTTCCATGGCCCCATAAACTTCTTTAGAACCCAATAAAACATCCCTAATGATTCTCTTAGAAATATCATTTTTCTAATTCAAATGTTTCTGGTGCAAATTGGTTTCAATCTGAGGTTGAAAATCTGAAACATAACTTGTTCTGCTGAAAATTGATTTGTTAAAATACTTTGTTTATATTTCACCAATTTGTCTTCTAATTGCATCCAATTGATCATATGATCTTCAATCATCGTTTTATATTTCGAATCAACTACTGGATATTTGAATTTTGATTCCTGAACTTTAGATTTCTTGCAATTTCACAATTTTCTCGTCCAATGTCTCTAATTTCGTCACTTTCATCTATCTTTACCTATCAAACACAATATACATAGAATTAAGCCACAATTCATTAAAATATATAATAAATACTCTAATTTAAATGCTTAAATAAGTGTACAAAATATACTTATCACTAGGGTTTTTTAGGGCTGAAATTGGGGACGCTTTATTTGATTTTAAAGAAATTTATGAGGGTGTGGAAGTTGCGTTTCACCTATGGTAATTTTTTGTGAGTTGATAGTTTGGCTAAATTTTAATTTAATTTTTAATGATTGTAAGTTACCCGTGGAATTTTCGTACATTAAATTAGCAACGAAGTGAACAAAATATAGCAGATGATGAATGTAGTGCAACATCTCAAGGATGAGTGACAATTGAAAAGCATTTTGAAGTTCGATGAGTTAACTGTGACCAGTGTAAGTTGAATGAGTAATGAAACAATGATTTGGTTGAATTGTAATTTTTTTGAAGTCGTAACTCGCCACATCATATTTTCGTTAACCACGTCAGCGAATAAGGTAACGAATTTTTAAGGGTGAAGGATGAAATGCATATGGACAAAGTTCAGTGAGGATTTTGAAGTTTAGTGAGTAAATTGTGATCATGATATAAGTTGGGTGATTATTGAAACAATTAACTCCGGGTAATAGGTGGTGTTTTTCTTTCTTTTCATTTTTACTTACTAAATTAAGGACAAATAATTAAATATTAAATGAAACTTTCTTATGCCCACTTTGTTTTTTGATTATATTACGTCCCTCTTTGGCTTAGATAAAGAGTAGATTTTTAGTGGGTTTAGTGAGTAAACTGTAATCATGATATAAGTTGGGTGATTATTGAAACAATTAACTCCGGGTAATAGGTGGTGTTTTTCTTTCTTTTCATTTTTACTTACTAAATTAAGGACAAATAATTAAATATTAAATGAAACTCTCTTATGCCCACTTTGTTTTTTGATTATATTACGTCCCTCTTTGGCTTAGATAAAGAGTAGATTTTTAGTGGATTTTGATAAATGTTAATATATGTATGATTCAAGTTAATTGTTGATTTTGACTTAGATTTTAATGTTTTATTAATTAAGCCCAACTGGTTAAATTGTTGTTTGTAGGGTCAAATAATGAAGTGAAATGTCATTTTCGCTCATAGCCCTCAAGTAGTTTTGTCGTATATGTCAAGTTTTGCCTCCCCTTATAATCTTTAATTACTATATTTGCAATAGGGTAGACTTTTATTTTTGGCCCGACACTTCACACATACGATCAAGGTGTATGTATTGTTTATGTGTCGATATAATATGTATCAAGAAGAGAAAATGCGGACATAGTCGAATGGTAAAATTTCTCTTTGAAAGGGGGAGGAATAGAAAGGGAAAATGTCTAGCTAGAATAAAATTTTATAGAATGTTTCTTTGCTTTGGTTTCACGTTGCAATCTAATGCCATTGAGCAGGGATCAAATGACTTTGACAGGCACGAAAATTATTTCTTTATTTTGTGCCCTTTAGGAATCTTTGAGAATATGACGGTCACTAAGGGCAATATTGTAAGCAGTACAGTTAGGATCGAGTCTGTGCGCTAACCTAATTTTGTACGTAGTACTTTTAGAATCTACATTATTCCATTTTTTCTAGACGTACGATACCTGTCTATTTTATATGTTCGGAGGTCAGTAATTGGCTTTAACAAGCTATGCATTGACATTAAGAGTTTTAGGAATATACATCTGATCAACAGTAGTTGATTGCCATCAACGATTTTTGATCCTTGAATCTTGGATTTGTATTGTAAGAATTAAGGGTTTGTGTTTTTTGTAAGATGTGGTTGCAATGGTTGATTATAAGTGTCGACTCACACGAATTGTGAATGTGTGACAGGCATCGGTGGATTGTGCAATAGTGATCAGTCCTAGAAAGCAAGCTGTAACGAGCAAGCAGTGCGGATTCGATGGCCTCAGCGTATGACCCGTCCAATAATCTGATGCAATTTCCAACTCTTTTTAAATCTCTCCCCCTCTCTCTGTAAGTAGAGAGGGAGATGGAGAACTTACCAAGTTAGAGTTCCCACCGCCAAGCACATGGGGTTGGGCTGAATTCTTAGGAAAGCATATCCTAAGTGTAAAATTGTAGAAAAGTTGAGATTATTATTATTAGCCTTGATATTTATAAGGAGATTTTTGCAAGTTTTGGAGCCTGAATGTTGTATACCCGCTCCCGCTCCCGCTCCCTTTGACTATTACTGTTGGCCTTGATATCATTGCCATAGTTTCTTTATCTGATTGGAGAGTTAATTCTTACTTCGTACCAGGTTTATACGTTTAATTGTACTCGCATGTGCAATAGTTCTGAGTAGAATTTTACAAATGTAAACCTAGGTAGCGGGGATAAGAGGGCCAAACAGCTCGACTCGCCTAGTACCAGGCTCTATAGTTCAGCCCCACTATACAAGCCAGCTCACCCTCACCTGTGGGGCGAGCTAGCTCACTTCACCGAAACATCAAAATAGACATTTTTGGAGAATAGAAATAAAAATTCCCACAAAACATCAAAATTAAAAACTTGTGATAAAATTCAGCCAGCAAAGCTCTCAGTTTGCTCTCAGAACTACAATCAAGAAGTTTTGCGCCACAAGTGCAGAGGTTCAGAAAATAATTTCAGATATTTCATAATCAACTCAAATGCAAAACTGAAGAAATTCAAAGTTTCTCATAAATTCTTCGAGTAGAATAACTAGGCCTTGAGACGACCAAAAAACTTCTGCTTCTCCTCTGTTGTCTGGAAGCGTCCATGTCCAAACTTAGATGAAGTATCAATGAACTTGAGCTTAATCTCTTCAAGGGCAAGGCGAGAAGTCTGGCTGAGGAGAGACTGACGAAGAGTAACAACCCTTTTCTTAGGACCAACACAGCAACCCTTGATCATCAGAAAATCATCCTTGACCACTCCATAGTGAGGAAATCCACCCATAGGTGTAACATCTTTCTCAGTCCTGCAGTCAGAGAACTCCATGTGAGCAGATATACCATATTGTACAGAAAACAAATGAGGATTAATTAAGAGTCTGAGTTGGTTGAGTTGAGAATATCGAAAACCTTGACAGTTTAATTGTGAGATTAGAGTGCAAAGAGAATATTTGAACCTGTCAAACTCGGTACTGGCAGTGTGTGTCTCTTCCCCTATCTTGCCAAGCCTGTAGATCTTTTTGTTCATTTCAGTACGGTGATGGTATCCATTCTGACCAGCCCTAGCAACAGTGAAGGAAACTCGAGCAGGGTGCCATGCACCAATACAAGCAAACCTTACGGAGACCCCTGTGGGTTTTGCGAGGAAGACGGGTGACACCCCAACGGGTTACAACACCTTCATAACCTTTACCCTTTGTCACACCAATAATATCAATCATCTCATCTTTCTGGAAAACAGCATCCACAGGGACCTGCTTCTCAAAGAAACCATATGCAAAGTCGACCTTCTGTGCAATAGTCCCACCGTTAACTTGAACCTCCATCAAATGTGCCTTCTTCTGTTTCAGCCCCTTCATCTTCCTTATCTGCATTGTGAACAGTTGAAATTTGATTAGCCTTTGTGGTTGTGAAGAAGATGGCCACAAGCTTCAAGGAGTTGGGAGCAATAGCCATTTTCAAATGAGGAAGTTAAAGCTTCAACTAAGACAGCTAGGGCCTGAGGATGGAAATGGCTGAGGGTAGTCTCTGATCTATCCTGAAGACACCCTTGGTTTTGTTTGGAAGCAGTGGGTAGGGGTGAATTTCTAAGGCTCAATCCAGTTTTCTGAAATGCCAAGCAACTCTCAGGAGTTAATATTGAACCGGAAATTACAACAAAATAAAAAAATCTAAATCAAGCGCGGTCACCAAATTTATCCCACTTTCCCATATGTTATGGCAATTTAGTCATCCAGCAGAACGATCAAGTATTTCATGTTAAGGATAATGCATCAAAGTGTAAACTATCTGAAATACAAATCTTATTGTTAGACCTTGTATGTTACCAGAAAAAAACAGTATTCCTTTATGCCAATGTGGTTTCATCCACGACAAATTCTATAGACTATGCAAAGTGCCATAATATTCTATTGCACTATTCACTATTTTACTGGTAATTTAGCCATCCAGTGGAATGATGGAAGTATTTCATGTGAAGTATTCTATAGCCACCATACCACATTCAAAGGTGACTAGACTTGCACTGTCCCATCTCACAAGAGTATTTGACCAATTGGCATGTTGCTTATCTACTAGAACTCGAAAGATAAAAAAAACTAGTAAATTTAAAAAGACTTAACACGTCGATACCTGAGTGTGAGCCAAAACACGAATAACAGATGCATATTTCTTCATCTTCTCTAGCTGTGATTGGATATCTTTTTTCCCCTCGTCGGTCTCCAGTTTCTTTGAATACTTCGTGAAGGCCTTCTTCTTAGACTTGCACCAGTTCTTGTAAAACCTCCTCTTTATCTCCTCGCTCAGGTGCTGAGCCCAAACAGTGTTAAGGCAGCGAAGACCACGAGGTGTCTTCACGTAGCCTACCACTCCAACAATAACCATTGGAGGTGTTTCAATTATGGTTACAGCTTCGCAAGTCTCTTTCTTGTGAAGTTCTGCAGTTAACAGTTCCAAATGAGATTTCAATTAGATTTTATGTGATACAAAACTGGGCATAATATTTGTCTATAAAAAACATAGCATGCTCATAGAGAACTTAATGATAAATCAGCGTATATCTGGACAATTAATTTATACAGACAACTTTATGAAAATAAATCTCAGGCAATCAACATGAATTTATCACAATTTTTTTTACTTGATCCAGGTTTCTCGACTTCTCTGACAATGTGAGTCATGCCAGCCTTGTAACCCAAAAAGGCAGTTAGCCTACAGGGCTTGGTGGGATCATCCTTAGGGAATGCCTTCACTGCATTATTAGAGAAAAAGAATATTGTTATGACCAAAGAAATGGCAGATATTTAAGTTTGCTACCATTCTACCACATAGTGACTTGCAAATATATACATACATATATATATATAGAAATCATTATACAACTGCAATTGAAAAACAATGCACCTGGATTGTTAAGAACGTAGAATCGTTATAATGAGTAAAACCAGGCATTAGCATGAACTTGACACAAGATTTTTAAATACCCCTTCAGTGAGCGTTTGTCAGTATGGTTAAAGTCCAGATAATCATTTTCATTTTCAGACCCGACCGTTCATAACTAATGTGAAAATATTTTTCCCGAACAATTAATATAATAATTTTTTTACTTCTATATTAACGATGTCAAGGTCAAACTTTAGGTAGACAGATTAGCGACTTTTCGTTTTATATCTATGTATCCATACTTTACAGGAAAATATTGTTCTCACACATCACGACGCCCAAAATAAATTAAGGACACAGAAAAATCATTTTCTTTACAAACCATATTTTTATCAAAATATGCATGCCATGCATCAATTTAACCATTTTATCCAAAAAAAAAAAACAATAATATTTGGTTCATTCTCAATTTAAAAAGATGCTTACCCTTTCCCCTATGGCGGGCAGCTCGTTTCCTTGGGAGAAACCCGAGTGAACCATGCCTTGGGTGCTCAAACTTCCTGTGAGACATCTT
This sequence comes from Fraxinus cuspidata, assembly GCA_903798385.1. Lineage (NCBI taxonomy): Eukaryota > Viridiplantae > Streptophyta > Magnoliopsida > Lamiales > Oleaceae > Fraxinus > Fraxinus cuspidata. The sequence goes on from CAIGRP010049366.1 coordinate 12,004, forward strand.
TCCCTTCCTTCACTCTGAAACAATGTAAGAAAACATTCATTACTTATCGCATCTTCAATAAATGTACAAATCAATAAGAAACTTATAATTGTTATAATCAATTCTGCTATTTACATGCTAGCAGCATATAGACAGATGCAGTTGATTAAGTTTGAAAGAAATGGATCCAGCAAATGAATCGAAAATGCAGTGGTTTTCCTAAGAGAGTGCAAGAAAGAAATAGAGAGACCTGCGCGGAGCAACGGCGTCTTCGAATGTGAACTGCAAAACCCTACTGACTCTTGACTTGTTGAAAATTTATAGCAGTACAAAGATAGGCCTCACACAAATAAAAGGGCCACGGCCACTCTGAGCCCAAGTTAAAATCCATATACAGTTTTTATTGGAAGCCCATATAAGTTTTCTAAAAGATGGATAATTACATTTAGGGATGGACATAGTTCGGGTTCGATCTCGATTTTGAGTCGAACTCTAAGTCGAAATCAACCAAGTTGGTTTGATTAAATTTTGAACTAAACTGACCCAGCTTTTCCATAAAAACTAAACCGACCAGCTTTTCCATCCACCTTCTCGGCCATATCTACATCAATGACATGTAATTTTTATGCCTTACGCATACAGGAATTTGTTTGTTTAGTTTTTATTTACGTATTGTATTTTTTCTTATTTGAACGAGTACTCTGGGGTTTTAGTGTGGTCAGAGTTTGATGTGAATTTTGATAATTATGGTTTTATGTTCTGGATACGATGCTGCAGCAATAGCGCGAGGTTTTTATGGAAGAGGATACCATTGGCAGTGAAGGAGAGCCAGCCCGAGGTATTAGCGGCTTGGAAAATTGGGCAGAAGCTGTGGACAAGGGATCATGCTGGTGTTCATGAAGCAATTCGCGAGTTTAACTGGAGTCCAGAGGCTCAGGGCATCGTAACCTCTTTTTCAGGCAAGTAAACATAGAATTTAAATCTGGAGTATGAATGAATTGAAAATTATAAACCTTATTTATTATCTGGAAAAATCTTGAAGTCAAATTGAACTGGTATTGTGGTTTCATTGATAATATTTCTCTACAACATAATGTGGTGAGTGATTATCAATAAAAAAAATTCAAATCCAGTAAATAGATTAAGCTTTTGGGATTTTAGGTATGAGGGTACATATTTTCGTAATATTGCATAATTTGATGAACGTGTACTCAGTCACTTAAGAGAATGCATTCCGAACTTGTCGGAACTTAAAATTTTACTGTTTGAGGCTGAGAAAGGAAGCTTTGGCATTGGAGCAACAAAACAATCCGTTTGCAAATACAATCAAAATAGTAATTAGATTAATTATTCACAATTGCCCAACATACGATGTTTGAGGAAAACTAAAAATCTGAACTGAAATCAGCAGTCTAGAGCCTTCACAGTTTGACTATTGTTGGATTTCTAGTTGGGTTGTTGTGTTTCCACAATGAACTTGTTTGATAAAGTATAGCAGCTACAGGACCTGACCCTTAGTCGAGATAGGTGACTTTAATTTCAATTTCTACATCAACAGCTTGCATGCGCATTAGAGATTATTTTGGTTGAAAATAATAATGTAACATCGGTGGCGAATTGACCTCTGACTGCCTTCATCTTTCGTGTACAGATTATGATGCTTGTTTAAAACTTAGAATTAATTAACTTTGGATATATAATGTGTAGGCGTCTTTTTTTTTTCCCCTCTTTTTTCCATTGTTTTAAGATGGCAGATCACTTTTGATGCCAGCTTTCAGATTTGTCCTTTTTTCTTCTATGTGACTGACATACACACAAGAACAAGGACACATGTGCAACATTTGATATAGATATTTGCACACAGATGGAAGAATAGAATACAGTTTTGCATGAAATTAAGGATTGAATAACGTGGTGCTTTTTCATTATTTTAAGCATCACCAGCCTTATCATGCCATATTACTCTGTTATACAATTATGTTGCAAGGAGACGACTCACAATGCAGTGTACACCAGAAACAGAGAACTAAACTAGACAACGAGAACTGAAAAGAGTGGAAATAAGCATCTAAGCCTCCGTTAGGGAAGAATTTATAATGGTTTAATTTATAACATAGCAAGGCTATCTATATCTATGGCAGATATATAAACAGCATTAGATGGTGGAAGACGCTGTTTTCATCCTTCAATGTTTTTTATTTTTTGTTTCTAAAGGAGATCAATGGATTTCACCCCTCGAGACTCAAACCCACAAACCCCAGGTCATACGCCTGTAAGGTTTCGCTCTTACCACTTGAGCTAAACCTTTGCCTTTTTCATCATTCAATGATACCGTAGCTTGTGTTCCCTCCACAGGCCATCAATAAAGTGCTGGATTTTACAGAGAGCTAATCCTCTTTGCATTTGCTGAGTTTGTGCAATAATTTTTGGAATTAGAAAATGGGAAGAATGTAAAATATATTTCCTCATGATGAGAAGATGGTTGAACATAATATCACGGTGATTTGTGAATGCATGGGATTTAACTCGATAACTTCAAAACCACAGCATATTAGTCCTTCCTCCTTACTTTTTGGGTGGGGGTTGGTTAAAATGGAAATTCTTTTTACTCCTGGTCATAGAAATTGAGTACTAAAAAGTAAAAATCCTTATTTGTTTTGAGGACCAGTTACTTTCACTTTTTCATGGTTAATTCCTTTATATTTTTGGCCGGGGAGAAATGTCCCTATTGATTTTTTGTGTTGTTTGACGTTCCCAGGCATCTGGTTTTGATTTTATTTTGTAATATGAGTTTCGTGCAGAACTTTACACAAAAAGGATGTTTGAGCTTCTGGTTTCTGCATATTCTACAATCAGCACACATGATACAGCTCTTTTCCTTGGACTGAATGCCAATGATGCTGCAAACTGTAACCTCTCACCCTTTTCATATGGCTTATAACACTAATTTACATTTAAAGCATGATACTTGTTATAATGCTGCAAGGTAAATATCTTCCTATCGAGAATGAAGACTTTGTAAATACTAAATCGTGAATACCTTATTATTTAGTTTTTGGATTGGTGGGGCTCGGTGGGGTGGAAGAATTAGATGAAGTAATTTTTTAACGTTGATTGATGATGAGATAGAATTCTAGTGTCACCATTGACGCTCTCCACCATGTATATAATCATCATTTTCCCCATCTCTGTAGAAATGTAATTTTTAATTCTTCTAGTGGGTCTTCAGTTGTCCTCCTCAACTCTTAGCAACTTTTTAACTGTTGAAAGATGGCATGGCAATCAGCTGGCTATTACATGAATTTGGTGGAATGAAACTTAATTCTACTGCTAACTCGTGTTAACCTCTTGTCGGTTGCTTGCAGATGCACTAGAACGTGGTTGGACATTGGATCACGCCTCGCAAATGCTAACTGTGAAGAAGCAGGTTGTTGCAACAGAGCAGAAACTAGATTCGAGTAAATTACAGCGCTTGACAGAATATGTTTTCCACCTTGAGCATTAATCCTTAATACTCAGATGCTTATAATATTAGGTTCGGTCAGCTCTCTAACGGTGTTAAAGGCTGTCAAGTTTTTGTTCCAAAATCTTGATTTGGTTATCAGTCTTCAATGTTATCATTGATCAAGCCGACATTCACTTACTTGGATACAAGGCATTGAATTGCTTGAGATGGAGACTCAATGTGATTAGTAGATTTCATTCACTTAAAATGTATTTTTTCGATGGCCAGCAATGTCTAGTTTGTGCAGTGACTAAGATATTAATATGTTGCAATCCTGACCCAGAAAAAGAGTGTTCGAAGGTCCAAATAAGTAGAAAACAAGAAGGAATATCGACTGGGGCAGCAAGTTCTTGCAACAATGTAATACGTGATCTAACATCAGCTTTTTGGTCTTGTTTGAAACAGCTATTTGAGCTCAGAATCACTGGACTACGACTGTCAAAGCACATTACCAAGAACTGTGACGATGCATATTTGATTTGATCAACTAGAATAGTCTAGAATTCTTGCAGTGTTGTCTTATAGCAATTGCATACCAAACTTGAAATGGCTGCTACACAAGTTGAAGGAAATTATATTTTGTTAGAAAAAAAGTATATAAAAATATACTACATTCATTGAGAGTTACTTATAATTTTCTTATAATGAAAAGGGATCGTAGGAACTTTGCAGATAAGAAATAAGTAGTAATTGTAATTATATGGTTAAAATTGAAGTTTAACTAGAGATTATACGTAACTTTTGAAAGAAACTCAAACATGGCTAAATTTGTAAGAAGAGGTTGGCAGCGTTCCAATATTTAGCCCTGTTTGGTGGGGATTAAAATAAGATATTTCTTAGATTTTAATAAAAGTAGATAATGTGTAGTTAAAATTAATTGTAGATTTTAACTAAAAGAGGCTTAATATAATTTGAAAGATGGTACTCGATGGAGGTGGAATGGTAAAAAATATATTATCAAAGTATAATATAAAGATGTCAAATGGATTTATAGCTATTAAAAACTAAAGATTAAACTCAATAATTAATTTAGTTACATATTTTATTATTAAATCACAATTTATATTAATTTTTTAATCATACATTTCACCAATTTTTATAAAACTCTTGTCATCAAGATTTTTTTGTCAAACAACCTCTAAATATACTCGGTCTAACCCACCCACCTTGCATTGCATGCAAGATTAATCATTCTCAACTTCAACATGCTAACTTTTTATTTTTATTTTTAAAAGTAGTAGATTCTGCAAATGGATAAGAGAATTAACACGTTTTTTTCGATATTAGTTCTTCAAGTAAATTAATTAAAAACGAATCAGTTTGAGTAAATTACAGCTTCTGTTTGACAATTGCCATTCTTTTAGTATCAAAACAAAGAGAGAGACCATTGATCTTGACGAAGCTAGCGTTATGTTATCTAAATATCAATAAAAATGTATATGCAAAAAGAGAAACAAAGAAAAAACACAGAGCTTGTTTGGCTAACTTCATACGCAATTTTTTATTTTTCCAGTTTGTTCATCTTCTGTAAATTTTCTTACAGTACTTCTCTCATCCTAAAAGAAAAGCCAGAGAAAAAAAAAAGAGAGAGGAAATTTTCTCTTGATCTTGAAAAGAGGAAACGTTCAATTTCTGAATTTCTTCTTGATGATCACGGGCTTCTTCGCAACCTTGTATAGATCAACAATGGATCTGTATCTCTTCTTTCTTTTGGGGTACGCCTTCAGTTCTCTGATAAAGATGGATGAAATTTCATTAGCATCCCCTACGCTTTCCTCTCGGTGTTGCTCCACCGATTTGGTGGCGTCGCGGCCGCGGTTTTCTTTGCTGTATTCGGAATCGCCGCTGAGTTGAATCAGCTGCAAGGCCGCGTCCATTTCCGGGCTAGAGACCATCTGGGGTTTCCTTACTGACCGAGATTTCTTCTTCATTGAATTAAATTCATGTATAGAAAGAGAGTTTTGGGGATGAAATGGACTTACTTTTATAGGTTTCATAATTTTTTAATTTGTATGACAAAAATATCTGAATGAATTTCTTGGCAGCAGATTTTTCTGATGGGCAAAATTGTCATTTCATCAATTCCTCCTGGAGTCATACAACACAAGAATGTACTTTTGTACTCGACGGGACTTCTTGCATGTATATAAACTACGCAATTTTGCTACAGGTAAAGTTTGTTGTATTGTACGAGGTAACCAATATTTTGCAATTAATTTTAACAATATTTAAAATAATCAATGACATAAATTTTGACAACATACGTAAGTCAACAATAATGTCCCTAAAGAATGTACAAATAACATAATTCTAAACTAAGATCTTGCTTATTGTATAATGTTGGATGAGAACATATCCCGTGTGATATGTGGCATGTTGTCATTTGACAGTTTGAATAACTACTTATTTTTTCAATTAACAAATTCTTGTCAACTCATACATTGTTAATAATGTTGTCATTTAATATTGTACAAATAACTTAGTCCTATAAACTATAGATTTATAGTATTGCCAAGAATAGTTCCAATTTTTGTATGTCTGGAAATTTTAATTTCATGACGGGCAACCCACACTTCGAACCCAAGTCGCATTGCTATCTTTTGAAATTCATCTTTTCTTTTACTCTTACGCTAACAAAAAGACAAAAACATTTTTGATTATTGGAAACCATAATTTTATATCATCAAGATCGATGAAACGGTAGAAATAGACATACAATAATATGTAAGATTTATAGAGATTTGCCTTACGTTCGTCGTTGCAGTATAATGAAGATTACATAAAAAAAATCTTACATACCGTAACAGAAATACGTATTGCTTGCGACAATAACTAAGCTCCTTTCCTTGACATAAATACGTATTAAGACCAATACTTTTTGTCATCGACGACTTCGAACCAAGGAAAAAAAAGATCCAAGCTATTCTTAATACCATCAAACTCTTGAATCATTGTTACCAAATTACTTGCTTAATTAACAAATGAAAATCTTTGCAAATACAAATTAGAAAAGAATTAACAGTTTTTTTGTTTTGTTTTTCTGATATCAAGATTACAGAAACTTACCAACCAAAGCAAAGCAAAACGAAAGATTAGTGCAAAAAAAGAACAAACGCGTATGCATGGATAATTCGCGTTAAATCACGCTTGTTGCTTAAGCTCCTAGCAACCAGTTTGTGTGTGTACAATTTGAAAATGAAGATTGACAAATGGTGATTTCTCGCAAGTAATCAACATTTCTTTTCATAATTCATCATTTCATGGAACCTGTTTGAGATTATTACACAAAGAAATATTGAGTGAACTTTACATTATTTACCCTTTCTTCCACTGTATCATTCTTCATTTTCTGGGCCGTTCTCAGAAGTTTAAGCTTCAAAGCAAGGAATTAAAATAAAAAATGGAGAGCTTAACCCAAAAAAGGATTATAATTAGTATTAAGTCGAGATAATTAATGTTACAGACAGCAACATTTCCATTACCTTCCCTATTTCATCAGATAATCAACTTCTATATTCCAAAACCTCTTCTTTTCCCCCAATACAAACTTATGGGCATCTTCGATTCTTGGCGCGCTTGTGAGCACAAGTATTGATCAAAGGCTTTGTATTTCTATAAATATCAATAATGGACCCAAATTTCCTTTTCTTCCGGGGCAAAACCTCTTCTGGCTCCGTACCATCGATCAAGTTCTCGTACTTTTCACCCGCACGTTCTTCGACCTTTTCTTCTTGTTTGTGTGGGAAATTCAGCATATAAACACAATTACGAGCACCTTCGGTATCAGCATCATAATCTCTTCGGAATTGAATTAACTGCAAAACTGCGTTCAGTTCTTGATCTGTCAGCCCCCAATTCATCTGTGTTCTTTGGTGGGGTCGGGTTGTGGACCTTGTGGTGGTGGTAAAGGATGTTAAGAGGAGAATCAGGTAATTAGGAAGGTGATAAAGTGGTGTGCTGTACGAATGGTTAGTTATAGTGAATTCACCGCCTTAGGAGTAATACTTTAATTTAATCAACATCCATCTCCCAGTGGGAGGATTCCTAGAGAAGCCCAACTGGTGACTGGGCCCAATTATCAGTTGGGCCGATCCAGTACCCATATTTTTGCACTGAATCGATTGAGCTCCCAATTGTGATTGGAGTCGATAGAGAATGACTACAGGTATCCAACCGACTAAAAGCAACTCCGATTTTTGCACTGAATCGATTGAGCTCCCAATTGTGATTGGAGTTGATAGAGAATGACTACAAGTATCCAACCGACTAAAAGCAACTCCGATTTTTTCTTTTTTAAGAAAAGGATGTTGGACAAACTCGGGGGACAATGCCAGAACCCAAACAAACGATTCCCTCTCCCACTACTAATTGATCCTTCGACATTTTAGAAAAATCAAAATTCCATCAAAGAGGGTATATATAGTACCCCTCTCTTCCGCTGCTGCTGGTGGACTGTTGAGCAAAAAGGCCGACAGAAGCAACATTTCTTAGCGCACTTTTCAATTCAGGTCATTAAAAAATGTTCAATGAGGGAAAGTTTTCCAACGGCCTTCCATAATTTTTATAGTAAAAGATAGCATTATTTTGAATCGTTAATTTTGATGAATTTGTCATGGTATCAATTTATTTAAAGGTATTTATTTTATGTAGAATCAGTTAACTGAATGGATTAATATTAACTCCCAGTAAAATGAAAGATTTGAATACCTGAATAACTTAACTCGGAGATGGTAAATGACACGATTGAAGGTCCCCGAGCATATTCTAAAGACAAGGAAATCACCTTCTGATAGCTAAGTATTTCAATCGATTAAGCAAAAACTAGAAATTGGATACCAGAAATAGAATCAAACAAGCAAATACAGTGTAGTTGCACGTCATTTGAACTATAACTAAGTCAGACGATAGATCTGTAAGTGTTATGCCCTAAATCCAATCAACTTTGGACATAAACACTTTTAATATATATAATCGATGCATATTTGTGGCAAGATCTATTACTTAATTGAATTAATATTCTAACTAATTAAATAATAGAATCCGTAGATTCAAGTCTTGTTGATTTGTTAATCACAAAAATTGTGATTGTGAGATACAAATTACATATGATCGAATCTTAAATCGTCTGTGGTCATATGTAATAACGAGATACGAATATCGTTATTACGTATAGACCATCATGTGTGTCATTTCTTACTTGTGAAGTAAGTAACTGATCTCACAAGTTAAAATGTGGTAACACTTGAATGAACACGTGAATGTTTTGTTATAGAACAAAACATTGGAGATCCGCTGGGGAGATTTCACATGGATAACTATCTGAGTATCAGTGGTTAATCACTAACGTTCGGTAGTGGAATTGGTCATTTAACTTGAGGTCATCATATTGACTTATATGAGGACAATCATACTTTGGTAATGTTGGATGTTACTCTGCCATGGATCGCTAATACAGCATCGTTCGGGTATGTCAAAAATCATATGAAATTTGTGAATGATCAATAGAGGATTCGTCACTCTTAGATAGTAAGAGATTATGATCTACATTTTATGTAGTTAAGTTGATAATGAAATCCTTGACCAATGTGAACTCATAAGTCGAAAAGGAGCTTTCGAATTACATTGACTTAAAAGTGGGATAAAAAATATGATTAATAAACGAGATTGACACATATCCATATCTCGTAATTGATCATATCATATTGACGAAATGATTATAGTTTCATAGTAGATAAGCAAGTTTGGTTTTGTCATACCACGTGACATTTAATGTCACATGTATTGCCCTGACACATTACTAGATGTCAATCTGGGACGACGGATGTGAATTGATGATAAATTAAAAACAGTTTTTATTAGATCAAAATAATAATTCACGTCGTTAGGTATCGTGATCGGGAACCTAATGGATCACACACAAAAGAAAACCAGAAGAATGAGATTTACCAATTAATTAATTGACAAGTGTTGGATAATTGTGTTGCTTATTAATAGGGATGAATTAATTATTTGGATTAATTAATTTATTGATTAGATTTAATTAGATTAATTAAATATTGAATCACGTTAAATTTAAGAGACGGGCTAAACCCGCTTGGACTTATATTAATAAGCCGTTATGGTTTTAAAATTATATGAAATTATTCATTATTCTCTATGTGAATCACCATTAGAGACTAGACAATTGGATAGCTTGGATTACAGATCATGATCATTCGAGTTTAAGAAAAGCAAATGAGTTTGTAGAATTAATCAAATGTATAATTCTTATCACATTTCTATCTAAACACAATACAGATCATTTGTGGAAATTTAAAATTGTTTTATTTTCTGGAGTGCAAGATTAAGTAAATTCCCAATAGTTGTATCAAACTCGGGTTTGTGTTCGTTAGAAATTGATTCGCATCATATAATAATCAAAAGTTGATTGTTGTTATTTTTCTTGTTTCAAGCTTTTAAATTAATTTTCTATTTCTAAATCTGATTTGGAAACGAAAATTTTGGTAAAAAAAATAATCGGAAACTGGATAGGCTGCAGCGGCGGTGACCAATGCCATCGTTGGCACGGCCCAAACGCAAGGGGAGCACGCAGCGGCGCTGCACAGGAATGGCAGCTCTCGAGGCTGCTGCAATATAGCAACATTGTCGGCTGCTTATTACAGCAGTACCGACTGTTGCAATATAAGCAGCGCCGGCTGCTTATAGCAGCAGTGCACTGCTTACAGATGATGCGGCGCCGACTACCAGTGATAGCCGGCGTCGTCGGAGAGAAAATAAAAAAAAATAGGGTTTCAGTTTCGTTTCGATTGAGAGGTGGAGGCGGGGGCCTCTGATGCAATTTCTGAAATTGCAGAACCTCGTCTGCAATTATGAGAAGGGGTCAAGCTTGCAAATTTTTAAAAAGGGCTTGTCATGCAATTAATATAATTAAGGGGCTTGTTAATAATTTTAAACTTGGGGTCCTATTGCAAATTTCAAAATGGTTTTGAATCTAAATTTAGAAAGGGTTTTGAATTATGTTTTAAAATGTTTAACCCAAAAAGTTTCAATTTTGATCAGTTTAAAATTATATTTAAAATTGATGACTTTTATATTTTCGTTAAAATTAGTTCTAACTTAAATATTAATTTTTGAACCTAAATTG
>CAIGRP010049376.1:0-10247 GCA_903798385.1 Fraxinus cuspidata
TGGAATTTGCATATAATAACAGTTTTTAGGCAACTATTGGAATGGCACCGTATGAAGCTCTCTATGGTAGAAGATGTAGATCACCTGTTCATTAGGATGAAGCCATAGAAAAGAGAGTTTTAAAACCCAAGATCATTGAAAGGAAAGTTGAAGCCATTGATCAGATCTGTACTAAGATAAATGCAGCACAAGATAGACAAAAGGGTTATGTAGATACCAGAAGAAAAGACTTGGAGTTTCCAGCCAGTGAAAAGGTTTTCTTAAAAGTGGCATCTATGAAGTGTGGACTAAGGTTTGGTAAAAAAGGCAAGCTGAAACCGCATTATATAGGACCTTTTATTAGTGGGCATTCAAAGAGACAAGTTACAATTGTAAGAATAGTTCATTTTCTTTATTTTTTTTATTATGTAAATGTTTAATAAAACTTTTTATAAAAATTATTTTTTTGTGTGCTTAAAACTCTTCAAATTCTTAGTTATAGACTCAATTTAACAAGATTAATGATAATATAACTCTCACATTTAGTTTTTCACTAAAAATGGAGGTTACAAGAGGAGGAAAATCATTTTTTAACTACACCTCCCCTCAAATCCGAAATTGCTCTTATTTTCTCTCAAAAAAATATCTTTTTTTGTTAAGTAAAGTTTAAAGAAATAAAAAGGGTGTGGAGGAGAAGCTTTTACACATTTTTTTCATTTATACTTCAAGAAAATTAATGTAGGTATAGGTGCTAGTGCTTATTTCGTTTTCAAGTTATGAATTTTCGTTAAAGTATGAATATATTGGTGCCTTTGGGTACGGTGTTTCGGCACTACTATAATTTGAATGATCATTCTCTGACTCTACGTGTTATGATAATTCTATAGAAATTGTATTTTGCTGAAAATTTATCTACGTGCGACAATATGAATCTCTTGTTCAAATTTTTTAATTTGATAACGAAATTCACCGATGATATCTATTGAGTTTCAAACTCATGGTTTAATTTCCTTCCTACAGATTGATTTTCTTTGTTTGGGCATGGATGATGGTAGATAAAGACGCAACGTACTATGGAGAAATCGGTGATTTAATGTTTTAATTCGAATATGAAACGTGTATGTTTTTTTCAATAAATAGATTTCTATGAATATCGTATGTGGAACTATTTTAATAATATTTTAATGAATATGTTATGTTTAAAAGTAGTTATGTATTATAGAAATTAACTTACAAGTTATCGTTTATCACAAAACTATTAGCGATAAGATTTAGTGTTGCTGTTTTTATTAAAATTTCAGCTTCTACCATTGACTCCAAAAATTCATAACTAAATTGTTATTTGGAATTTTTTGATGAAATCAGTGAGGTTTAATAACCTCATGGGTTAGCTATTGCATAAACTTGAAATGTCAATCAAATAGCTGTAAAAATTTAAGTGAACTGTGCTGGTTGTCTTTCAAACTGAATCGCTACGAGGTTTTAAAAAATATTTTAGTACCTCATATGTCATACTATAAGAAATTTCCTACCTTCCCTTAAAATTTCATGAAGTTTTGAGATTGATAACTATGTAAATGAATTTATTTTGACATTTGCGGCTTGAGAAGGAAAAACAAAATAGCATATTTTTATTTACTGATTAAAGTGTTCAAGACAATAATGGGTACATGCATGGAAATCATTCTATTTTTTTTAATTGTTTCTTTTAGTATTAAGTTGTTATGTTTTGTTAAAAATAATATATAATATAGTACTTAAGTAACTTTTAAAATAAATCTTTATGCACTCAGCGAAAAATATAGTTTATTAAATTAAATTGTCATATTAATATTAAATTTATGACTAAAGTACAATTGTTTTAGTAACGTTTCGCTTCATGCGGGTCGGAGCATTACACATGGAGTTTTACTTTAACTATTTCATCAGGCAAAGAATTTTATTTTAATACTTTATGTGATACATGTGCAAGTGTAAATTCAATTTATTTTTTTAGTTAAAGAAAAGCGGTACCTCCAAAATTTTATTAATACGCCCTCACTTGTGGCAGATGAATATTGTGGTTACATGAAAATAATGAGAACAGTAAATGAGAAAGTACTACTTCCCTTACAATTAAAGTAAATGATGAAGAATAAAGTAGTAAACAAGGAAGTACTACCTCCTTTACAATAAGAACTAACTTAAAAAATAACAAGAAATAAGTATTGAAAGTTAAAATAAAATTAAAACTCTGATGCTGGGCAATCCATGTCTATCAACGTGTACTAGTCCCCTAATATGTCGTGGCAGGTTAAGTGATCCATATACCTGATATCGTCAATGATCTCAATCCTCAATAAGAGCACATGCAAGCTTGTTTCATTCTCTCTAAATGTAGGAGACTGTATATCTGTCGAAGGATATAATGTTTGTGATACGTCTAAGTATGCTCTGAATAGCCCATGGTCCTTCTTCTCTAGTGATATAGTGAATAGCTACTGTAGAATCTGACTCAACCCAAATTGCTGAATAACCCAGTCCTTGAGCTAGTAAAATCCCATCAAGAATAGCCCAGAGCTCTGCCTCTAATATCATGCATGGTCCATACGAAGCTGAGAAAGCCCTGATACAGTGTCCTGCATCATCCTCCACTCGTATAACCATCCTTGACGCATCCATCAGTATTGATCTTGATAGATCCGATTGATAAAGTGTGCCACCAAACCAATAGGGAGAGGTGGGGAGGAAATGAAGGTCCATAAAAATATCAATTATGGGTGCAAGTGTCAAATCGCCTCACCAATGCACCGCTCGAAAGAGTCATCCCATATGAAGAAAAGAGATCATACGATAGACCCTTCAAATGATACGTCTGGCTACCATGTGAATCCCCATATGCTTCCCATCATTTCTCGCAGTCCATAGAGACCAAAATATCAATAAAGGAATGATAATCTGAATGTGTCCACAACGAACATACTAACCAGAATACCTTATCTCTGGAATCTCTGTTCGACTCCCTCTCCTGAACTCATAGGTATCTGAAAAACATCCTCAAAATGTTGTCATACCTGATTGATATGACTGATAGTCTCAGTCTCGGAACAACACTGGCAGCGAGAAGCTAATGGCATCCAATCCTCCCTTGAATAACCACATCTACTGGAATGAGGCCCTGCCATAGTCCCTAGTAGAAAAATGAGACAATGACGGGCAAACTGGAGCTCTATAGTACCTAGTACGAATCTACTAGCATCCTGGACGTACCTCGACGGTACGACTGAACCATTGAAAGCTACCATCTGATTTATTCCGCCAAAAAATTTGATCCGGGGCATCTGCACATAAAGGTATAGCCATTATCTGCTCCGCCATAAGATGAGGAAAAACATGTAATAAACGTCCTATATTCCACCCAGTATCATCATAGAAATCCTATACATTCGCAGATGTATGCTGCTTGTGTGAAAATAGGGATACAATATGATCTTACCCATCCACCAATCATGCCAAAAGAAAAATCTGACCTGCACCAAGGTGCTATGCAATGTGTGCCTTTGTCCGAGGCCCAACTAATTTCAGCCTCTTCCAGATAGGAGAAGCTGAGTTCGGAACAACTGCGAGTAAAGGATACGTCCTCATACAATACACGCCCCGTAAGAACTGCGCCCAAAGAGATCTATGAGAATGGAATAACCACCAGATCTTCATAGAGAAGGTGTCCACCACATAATCTCCTAAAGCCTAGACCACCCTTATTAGTAGGAAGTCAAACCCCCCTTGCACTCTATCATCCAAAGTTTCGAGAAGCTCCTAAACCAATAGAACATTGTCCCTAATTAGGTGACCAAGTATGAACCCACTCTATTTATGAGAGATAATATGCAGTAACAGTATACTAAATCTAGTGTTCAAAAGCTTAGTAATAAACTTATTGAACACTATACATAAACTAGTGTGTCTGAAGTCCGTCCATCTACAAGCATCGTCTCTCTTAGGGAGCAATACTGTAGTACTACCGACAAAACCTCGTGGAAGATGGCCGCCATCAAAGAAGTCCAAGACTGCCATGTATACATAGTCCTAAATAATGTCCCAGTAATGTTGGAAGAATAGGGATGAGAATCCATCCAGCTTGGCAGCACTGTCAGCATCTATACTAAATACTATCTCTCGTACCTCATGAATCAAAGGTATGCAATTTATTGCCAAATTATCATCCTTCGTCAAAATCCAGGGGATGATATCTAAATAAATGGGGTCCAACGATTATGTAGGAGCAAATAGAATATCCTGATATAATGGAATAGCTGAAGTATGAATGTCAACATGAATAGCTAAGACTTCATCTGCCTGCGTCCTGATGGACCTAATACGTGATTTGATCCAACGTTCCTAAATCATCGCATGGAAATAATGAGTATTGTGATCTCTTTCATATACCCAACGTGAACCGATCTTTTGCTTCCAAAAACCCTCCTCGATAGATAAGGTCCGGTTCAAAACTGCATGGGCATGATGTAATTGGTCACGATACTCCAGTGTAGGGTCTCTATCATATACTATCTCTGCCTCATCCACCATATTCTCAACATCTCACACCCGTTGGAAAACATCTCCAAACACATGTCGATTCCACAAACGTGGTCCCTGTTTTGGCCTAAAGAACTTCTCCCAAAAACTGTCATTTCCGTAAGATGAGTAGGGAGCGACCACTTCTGAGCGACAAAGGGTGAAAAATCATGATGCTTGGTCCAAACGTTGAGGAATCTGAAAGGTCTAGGCCCCAAATCATCATCAGAAACCCACTGAAGTAATAAAGGCGAATGATCAGATGAAGTTCGATTCAAGTGCCTCACTGTACGCTGTCGATAGAATGCTACAGCTGTAGAATTAATGAGTACCATATCCAGTCTCTTTCTGACTTGACCGTTGGTCCAAGTATANAATCATCATCAGAAACCCACTGAAGTAATAAAGGCGAATGATCAGATGAAGTTCGATTCAAGTGCCTCACTGTACGCTGTCGATAGAATGCTACAGCTGTAGAATTAATGAGTACCATATCCAGTCTCTTTCTGACTTGACCGTTGGTCCAAGTATACCGATTTCCAAGGAAACTAGCGTCCTCCAAACTACAATCTAACATCATATTAGAGAAAGCAGTAGTGCCTCGATCATGAGTATTACGGCCAGCGCGGTTACCATCATATGTAATAACGTTAATGTCTTCCCCAACTAACCAAAGGTCATCCATATTAAGGAAAATGTGGTGAAGGCCCTCCCACAAATCCTTTCTGATAGCTATGTCACATGAGCATAGATAGGAGTTAGGTAGATGGAACGCGCTAGTTTGGGATCCTCAGTTCTAACGTGATGAACTAGGGATGATCAACAATAACAGTAACAGTAGTTCGTGTGTTCCAAAAAAACCTGATCTTGTTTCGAAACATTTTGAACTTTCGTATCAAAGCACAAATATTTTCGAATATATGCAAATCTATTGCCTCTACTTTAATGGGGTCCACCTCTATTCTCTGTGATATGACCACATGACCAAGAAAGATCGCCTGTTCCAACCAAAATTCCCACTTTTTTATTTTTGTAAAAGGCCTTCATCAGGATCCTTAACACGATTCTAAGATGTTTCTCATACTCTTCTTCACTCTGAAAGTAGATCAAGATGTCATCAATGAATACAATAACAAGCTAGTCCAAGTATTCATGGAAAATGCGATTCATCAAGTCCATGAAACGTCCAGGAGCATTTGTTAATCCAAACGGTATAACTAAAATTTCGTAATAACCATATTGAGTTCTAAAGGCCGTCACTAGATATGATCCTCAACTGGTGATATCCCGACCTCAAATCGATCTTTGAAAATACACTGACCCCACGTAGTTGGTTAAATAAGTCTTCGATTCTGGGCATGGGATACTTATTCTTAATGGTGATCCTATGCAGTTCTCAATAGTCGATACATATTCTCATTATTCCATCATTCTTCTTGACAAACAACGTTAGTGCTCCCTACGACGAAATGCTAGGTCGAATGAATTCTTTTCCCAAGAATTCCTCTATTTGGGCCTTCAGTCCCTATAATTCCTTTGGTGCCATCCTGTAAGGAGCTTTATAAATGGGCGTAGAACCGAGAATTAGATCAATCGTGAACTCCACTTCCCATTCTAGCAGCATTTCATTCAAATCATCAGGAAATACCTCTGGGAACTCTCGTAACACCTTAACATTACTCACTTTCAGTTTTCATCTTCCTTATCTACTATTAACATTAAGAATCTACTGCAATCTGCTGATTTCAAGAGTTTCTTAGCCTTCACTGTCGAAATGATATGGGGTAGGGTTTTTGTCTTAGTTACTGAAAGACGACGTTCTATTTCTCGAGGATGCTTAAAAACCAATTCTCTTTGAAAATATAGAATAGTTACGTGATTCTTAGACAGCTAATCCATTCCCAAAATCACGTCAAAATCTTGTATATTCAAGACATAAAAGTTTGCTTCTAAGGATCTATCATCAATCTCCACCTTAGTTGTCCTTACTATAGTGTCTGCACCTAACTCTTCTCTTAAGTAGTACTTATATATTCACTAGGTGCATTGGGTTTGTTAACAAACATTGGAGATATAAAAGAATGAATAGAGCCAGAATCAATCAGAGTATAAGTAGGTTTCGAGATATAAGGATGTTACATGCTAAGATGTTGCAGTCTTTGTCCTCTTCCTGCTCTGTGAGTGCATACAACTTAGCTTGGCCTCTAAGGGAATTCCTAGTTTTCTTATGTCCCTTGGGGCTTGTTTTTCCATATGGCCCACTTCACCAAAATTGAAGTATACACATGCTCCATAAGGCACGCTCCATCATGACCCTTTTGGTACTTGCCACAAACTGGATACTACTGATAATTGTTCGCACTTGAGTCTCCTTTATATTTCTTTACATAGTTCTACTTCCCTTTTCCCTTGTAATCCTCCCACTTACGCTTTTCTAGTTGTACATGTTGCTTGTTCTCCGCACTAGTGTAACGCTTGAAATCTGTCAACTGCATTTAAACTAACACCTCATGGTAGGTTCTGGTGGAAATACTACCAAAGCCTGCTTTATATCATCTCTCAGTCCCTTTTCAAAACGTCTGGCCTTTTTCTCCTCCGTGTCCACCAGGTTAGGGTCATAATGTGATAAGCCCTCAAATTTCCTCTCATACGCAGTTAAGGACATTGAACCTTAAACTAAATTAAGGAACTCTCTCTCCTTATGATTGCAGATACTTTGGGATGTAAATTTCTCAGGAAATGTTCATTGAATTCATTCCATGTCCATATATGTTTGCGAGCCATTGACCTTGAGGTTGAATCCCACCATTGCATAGCACCATTCTTAAGCATAAATGTTGCATAGATAATGTTCCTACTATCCAAGCAGTCAATGAGGTCAAAAATCATTTATGTTCCAACCAGCCAATCATCAACTTCCAATGGGTTGATACTATCCTCGAAGGTCGGGGTGCTATTTCTTGAAAAGTTATATGGCAACTGCAGCAGTATTCATGTTGTCCTCTGTCGTCGTTGGTGCCTGAGACTGAGGTGGCAATGATTATGGTGGTGTTTACAGCAGCATCGTCGCTTGGATGAACGTGCTCATCATACCTAGAAATTGTTGAGCAAATAGTGGGTCAACATAACTTTGTTGGGATTGTTCGCCATTGTTGTTTGCTCTCTTGCCTCGAGATGTCATAGCCTTAACAACCTATATTAAAATAAGTAAAAAGGTTAAAAAAGGAAAAAATTACATATTTTATAGGAATTTTTTTAAATAATAATTTCTTGAAATATAATATTTTTCGAAATAGAGTTTTGTAAGATGGTAGTTTCTCAAATTAGATATTTCACAAAATGGAAAAAAAAAAAATTCCTTTGATGAGGATTTCTAAAAATGGAAGTTTCGTAAGATATGAATTCTTAAAATAAAGGTTTTCAAAATTGAATATTCTTAAAAGTTTTTGAAAAATAAAGTTTGGAAATCATCTTAAATTTGAAGTGAATATGCAATATTGTTTTTGTTTTATTGGCATGAATAACTGTTGGCTGAGTGACTTCCAGGTGAGAAGGGAGGTCACAAGTGGACCACTTAAATCTCAATCTCTCTTTTGACAGTTTAAGTCTTTTTGATAAAGCTCTTCAATTTTGCGAATACACAAACCAAGAAAATTCGAACAATAAGCTGGAAATGAAAATATTTAGAGGTACGAATTTCTTAATTAGACTATTACTTGATCGAGAGACTTTATAAAGTCAACTATTCTAATAGGTTGATATATTTCTTAACGTACTTAATAGTCTAAAGTCATTTAATAGTATAAAATTATCAATTTCATAACTAGAATTTTTCGAAATTTCAACTTTGATAAATCTACACTATCCAAAAAATTAAGAAGTTTCCATAATTAGGTACATATAAAGAAAAATTCGTACTTAAATAAGCACACTTTCATAAATAAACAAAATTCTAATTTGCTTAACCATAATTTCGTATATATTTATTTATATAATCACACATAGACATGTTTAATTTTTATGAACTATTACATTCTAAACATAGGTAAGCATGATGAACATGATTATTATATAATCATCATCATATGATCATAAGATTAAATATTAATATATTTACATGTTTTTCTACCTGATTCGATGGCGTCAAAACTTGAAAAGTGGCATAGCATGGTGGCAATGCAATAAACTTTAAATCTGAATTTTCTTTTTAAATCTATTTTTGTCAATTTTTTTTTTTTATTTGTCTGTTCACAGACAGTGAACAGTGTTTTCTTTAAAAAAAAAAGGAAAACTACAGAAACGTAGACCCACTGATACCTTGTTGTAACGATCTAAATTTTTTACCTTTGAAATCATTATACATGTACGGTAAAATAATATTTTTATAAACAAAAGAAAAACTTAATATTTTCTTAACATACAAAGATTTAAAATTACTTTTAAGAAAAATACGGTGAATGTTATTAAAATCCTTAACATATAATTTATTTATCCTTTTTCACCCATGCAATCACAATCCATCTCCGATTGGCTCGAACCCGTCTTTTTAGTTGCCTATAAATTACTTAACATACACATGTGAGACATAAATCTGAGTAAATGGGTAATAACAAATTGCATCTCATATTTAAATACGAAAAATCATAACTTACAAATGGAGACACAAGCATTAAAATCCGAACTTCATGGCTATAATTCTCGTGTGTAGTGCTACTAAACTCTGTTCCTTTGAACTTACATATATAGAACCCATATCGTAATCATAACTTGGATTTTCGTATCATCATATTCATAACATAAAATTTTCATAATTCAAATATTGAAAGAACAATTCGTACTACTACATTTATAGTTATATGGATGAAGATAAAAGTAAATCGAAGAATTTTCCTTGTTAGACTTTCTCTCCAAAATTTCTTGGACATTGTGTGTGCTAAACTTTGTAATGTGAATGTGCATGTGAAAGATAAGTTGAGAGGGAGAGAGATATATAGTACAACACAAGTTATGTGTAAGTATATGTGATGCGATGAAGGTATAAATTGGGTGATTAATTTCTTTATCGATGTCACACATTTTTCATATAAAGTGTAATCAATCACTCAACTAATTACCCAATTAACTATATTAATAAATGTATAATTACAACTAATAAGGTATTGCCATATAAGAATTATAGCTTCATAATTTATATCAAGTTACATAATTCACATTTAATCAAAGTAGAAATTAAATTACATTTCATAATTCAATTACAACAATCCCATAATCTCTTCATTTTCTAAACATGACAATTCCATGATCATTTCTTTACCAAAATTTGAAACTCAAAAAGTGTACATTGGGTCCTCGAACTATGTAAAGTTATCAATTCGGTCCCTTAACTTTCATCAATGACTATATAGAAACTTTCGGGATATTTTAAATATTTTTAGTAAGGGTGGGCATAGATTGGGTTGGTTTTTCTCTCAACCCAAACACAACCAAACATGATCGGTTTGATCATAATTTAACTCAACACAACCCGTGTAAAGGTTGAAACCCAATCCAATCAAGCATCGGTCGGGATTGGGTTAGGTTTGGTTTGTCGGTTTGGGACAAGTTGTCACAAAGATTAAAGTAGGCGGGTTAGACGGATTTATAATTGACTCATGACTTATATAATATTAGGTTTCTATAGTTGTAATGACCAAAAAATCTGAATTATTTTGGCA
>CAIGRP010049389.1:0-15699 GCA_903798385.1 Fraxinus cuspidata
ATGTTAGATAAAAATTTACTAATCTCTCACAATAATTTTAATTTCCATTAATATTTGTTACACTAACATTACCTTATAAATACATAAGCCCGTACATTGTACGGCCATATGACTAGTGTTAAAAAAAAAAGAGAGAGAAAATACGCGTCAACGCATGATTGGACCGTTTGAAAAAATAAAAACAACAAACAAATATTATCCGTCACATTACTTTGTCCCTCCATCTCTATTATTGAGCATGTCCGAAGAGCATTACTCTTTTAGTAGTTATATTAAATCCGTACGACATGTGAATTTTGACTACACAAAAATCAAATTGAGACCTGTGGGCTCCCGAAAGTGAAACCAATTAATACAAATTAAATAACTTATGAATGCAGACTTTGTAGCATGTACGAATTAAAGCAACAATTACACATATACTACCTATTTTCTTAGGTAAGTTCATGTAAATGGACGGGAAATATCACGTGAGAGTTGAGATTACAAAATTTACAGATTTGTTTCAAGTTCATCATTTAACTTCTATTCATTTTTATTTGATATGTAATTTTATATTTCTTTTACCATTCTATCTATATTCCTTATCAAGGATGACGGAATTCGTAACTTTCCCAACGAAATTCATGATCCAACTTATATTTTTTGAACTATATGTATATTTTCTCAAAGCTCAGGTCACGGTTCCTTCAGTTTTCATAACAATTACACCAAATGTATCAAAATTGAAACACAAATACAAGTTAGGTGATCAAATTAAAATAAACTGAAGTTGGATGGCCAATATAAAACAAACATGTAACTTAAGTGACCTCGAGTAAAATTTTTCCAAGTGGATATGTGGAATCGTCCATATCATTCTAAACAAAGAAGATTATTCTTTTCCATTTTTTTATATCCACTTGAAATTTTAATATTTATAAACATTTGACCAATTGAGTATACATCATCACCCCAGTAAGATCAAGCATATATTCCGTGGGCAAGAGTTGACTTATCCATCGATTAAACTTACCATTTTTTTACAATTCATTCTATTCATGGTGGGTAAGAGTTATTTTACTCATCAATAACGTGATGGTGTCACATCAACGGTGAAGTTTACATTTTTTTACAATTCAACGTTGAAGTTTACATTTTTTTGCAATTCAACGTTGAATTGCAAAAAAATGTAAACTTGACCACTATCGTGGCATTGCTATGTCAACAGTGAAAGTAGGCCTTAAAATTCCAAGTACAGTACCAGTTTTGGTTGAAGAAGACCCACAAAAATTCTGCAAATCAAGGAGCCTTTAGTTGAAAAATATATATATATTTTTTTTTTTGGAAGTGCATTTTTATTTTTAAAAAAAATAGTAAAATTTGATGCTTCTTCAATCCTTCCTTTGATCTTCTTTGAAGGTTCAACGAAGACACCATTTTTCCACAATTTTTTTTGGTGGGTAGTTTGGATTTTCTTTTCCACATTCGTCTTTTGCCACGAAGACTTTGAATTTTCATAATTCAAAGGGACAACTTCTTTATATATGTATGAATCCCAGTGGTCCTAGCTACGTATTTATTTTGTTTTAAGAGTTGCTGGTTATCTCTCGACCAGGACCTTATATCCCTACATCTAGAAAGAAGTTGTAAGGTACGTTTGATCGGTGCGCAAGAGAGGCGTGAGGAAAGAACTCGTACCCTTCTTTTCTAGATACTTGCTATCATTATTGAAACAATCGTAATGTGAGATGAATTTTGGTTTGCAGGATTTTGTTCATCTGGAATCAAGAACTTGAAGTTCCTGCTGGTGATAACAAATGGGGCTTTCTCTTTCTCTACTTTCATCAGCATGGAATAAAATTTTGGGCCATCTGTTTTATGATTTGACAGACACTGTGGAAACATTTATTGCCAGATCAATAAGCTTTGGAAGCAAAGAAGGAGAACTAATCTTGATGAAATCACTCAGCTTCAAGAATAAAGAAATGGAGAAACCCCCAAAACCTGGAAAGGAAACGCTAAAAACACATGTTCCATTGAAAGAATTGGTTGTAGACAATGAGAACGAAACCTCAGATTATTCAGAAGTCAAGAAGTCGAAACCCGAGATATCATTTCCTGTTCAAGAACCCTTCGTGTTTTCTTCCCCGAGACCTGTTAACGAGCTGAATTCTGCTGCGACGACACTTCAGAAAGTTTACAAGAGTTACCGGACAAGAAGGAACCTTGCAGATTGTGCAGTTGTTGTTGAAGAGCTTTGGTGTGTGCCATAATAACTTTTTCATGTTTTATTATACCCTTTTATGTGAATTGCTCAATTCATTCTATGTTGTAGGTGGAAGACCTTGGATTCTGCAGCTCTGAAACAGAGCTCGATATCGTTCTTCAACAAAGTTGAACACGAAACTGCTGTGTCCCGGTGGGCTCGTGCAAGGACAAGGGCTGCTAAGGTATTCTGTGGACTTAATCTGATGTACAAGTACAAATACCATTATGTAGAGAAAAGTATAGGCGAAGAACTAACCCAAGAAATGCTTTCTTCTCATAGGTTGGCAAAGGTTTATCCAAGGACGAGAAAGCTCAGAAACTAGCACTGCAACATTGGCTTGAAGCTGTAAGCCCTATACGTTCCATAAATTTGTTTGTTACTAGCTTTTACCATGTTCACACCATTCTAATATCCATGAAAGATCGACTTATACGTAAGATATGTTGGGTCGGGTGGCTGGGCTAGCACTCCTCTTCACCTGTGTACCTGCAGCCAATTTGCTGCACTATCCACATAACCATAACGATCATCTGAGAGTTACTCGTCTTTTTCCCACAGATTGACCCTCGTCATCGCTATGGACACAACTTACACTTCTACTATGATGTATGGTCGGAGAGCAAAAGTTTTCAACCGTTCTTCTATTGGTAATACTTTTTTCTTATAGAAGCCCCACATCCACATGAAATTGCTTCCTATTTGGACCTTATGTTTTTGGCCTCATCTTTGCCTTGAAGGTTGGATGTTGGTGATGGTAAAGAAGTAAATCTTGAACGTTGCCCCAGAGTCAATCTGCAACGTCAATGCATAGAATATCTTGGACCAGTAAGTTTTATCTCACTAATTTTTTCCTAAAATTTGTCTGTCTTAAACTCAAGATTACTGTGTACTTTGCTCACTTTTGATGCATCGTGTTGAGTCTAATTATACTATATACTAATTGCCTCAATCTTGGATAAGTGGGTTCCGATTTAGAGACGTATTAAAGACATGTTTGGCACGACAACCAAAAACTACATTAAGAAGCTAATTTTAGACCTATGTGGATAATTTCTGAAAGTACTTTGCCCGATAATTTTTAGAGGACGTTGTTCAAGGCAGCTTCTTCATGAAGCTCATCTACAAAAAAGCAAAAGCTAACTCAAGTAGGCCCAAGTCATCCATGTATTCTTACATATATAATATAGGATTATTTACCGTCACTGAACTATCCCATCTATATTAAATTGCTTACCGCTTACACGTTAGTGAAGCATTTGCCTGTCTGAAAATGTTCTTTTCCAACCTCTTATTCACAGAAACAGAGAGAAATATATGAAGTGATTGTAGATGAAGGGAAATTAGCATACAAACAAAGTGGGATTCTCTTGGATACAGCTGAAGGCTCAAAATGGATTTTTGTCCTTAGCACATCAAGGACTCTATATGTAGCACAGAAGAGAAAAGGTGTTTTTCAGCACTCCAGTTTTCTCTCTGGTGCAGCTACAACAGCTGCTGGTAGATTAGTTGCTCATCATGGTATTCTAGAGGTACAACTTACGGGCATCTATGTATAAATTATTCAATTATTTTTAGCTGTTTGTCTATATGATGTGTGTGCTTATTCGTTCTTGTTTTCTTCAGGCAATATGGCCATACAGCGGTCACTATCTTCCGACTGAAGATAATTTCAAGGAATTCATCATGTTTCTTGGGGAGAATAACGTAGATTTAACAAATGTTAAGGTATTCCACTAACCCTTCTGGTTATAGTGCATACTGTAAATAAGAACATAGCAAAATATATAAATATTAAGGCATGTATTTAATTAAATACCCACCTCAGATTTAGGTGGGTAGCTTTATCCTATGTTGTATAGCTCGTTTGAACACTGTCACAACAATATTTGATGTTTTCCACTTTTTCCACAGAGGTGTGCAATAGATGATGACAGAACCTCATTTAAGGAAGATGCTATCAATGTTGAGGGACCAGACATTAATACACTCAAGGCACCTCGTGAAGGCAGTACATCAATCGACACAGCTAATATAGAAGCACCCAAACTTGACTTGCCCAAGACTTTATCTTGCAAGTGGACTACTGGAGTTGGGCCCCGCATCGGATGTGTTCGAGACTACCCAATGGAGCTTCAGTCTGAGGCACTAGAAAGAGTGAATTTATCGCCTACAATAACACCAGGCCACCCGAAGAGTTGTTTGCCCATCCCATCTCCACGACCGAGCCCGAAAATACGAATGTCACCTCGGCTTGCATATATGGGACTTCCTAGCCCAAGGGTGTCTCTCCATGCCTAGTCAAGTATTTGCTTCTAGTCAAGTGGCGACACACACCTGCCCACATAGAAGAGCAACTCGCTCTGTAATGTCGTCACAGCTAACCAAAGTTCTCTTCCGGTCAACTGTCGATCAAGTGAAGTGCAATAACAAAGTAGAATATTGCAACAGCATATCACTACTTTTACTGTTTTTCTTAGAGCTACTAGGTATACATTCTTGTTCCTTGATTCTTGTTGAACACATAACCATGGGGATAAATGTCTCCAGCTTATGCAAGTTCGAATTTTTTTTTTGCTACCATAAATTAGAAGGAATAATTGGTCGACATATTGTTTCCATTTCGTCCCACTTGTGTTACCTTCACCTTTGTTCAATAAACAATTAAATGAAGAAGAATCATTCTATTTTTCCATTCAAGAGAATAGAAGTTTGGTCGAGTTTTTATTCTTTAGGAAATGTATTCACTTATGCAGTTTTCTCGAGATCTCACATATCATGACCATATGCATATCAATCTATCGAGCACTGAATACTAGTAACTTCAACAGGAACAAGATTACGTAAATTTGCATGGAGTTAATAGGGAAAAAAACTCACTTTTAAAAAGGAAAAAACTCGCTCATCTACTTCAAGGGATAGAAAAGTATACACTATCGTCAAAACATGAGTTAGGGCTCACCAGATAATATAGTGAATGGTTGAAGGCCTTCACATGACTTCCTTGGGACTGTAATCAAGTTCTCCGATCTGCAAACTAAAAATTTAAAACCAGAAAATCTATTCAAAATACACATAGAAACAAATGTTTTTAACTTCATTTTCGAAGGGATGCACAAGATCGGCCGAACATTAAGGAGATGCTTCTGTCCTCCGAAAAAGACCGCATTTGCGAATTCCCATTGATCCGAAACGACTTTTATAAAACTCTCCACATTGTAATAATTCGGAATTGCCAGAAAAACTAGAAGCCTAATCAGATGTACTTCAAATGATAAAATCCATAAAACTCAAAACAAAGCAAACAATTAACATGCCAGATCAACACGTGACTATCAAATTCAGTTACAGAAGCTCATCAGAATCACAAAGACAAACAAATAACAAGTTAACTGTTAGGAAAAATACAAAAATAAAAAAATAATGCTGCTGGAATTATATATATAAATAATGGAAAGAAACATTACAACAAAAAGAGTAACAATAAAACAGTGGTATCATAGTTGCTAACGTAGTAGCGGTATTGGAAGGGATCGTGACCTGTGTTGAACACAATTTCCTTAAAACAAATTCGCCCCCGCAGTGATGCATGAGGACTGATGGCGTCGGTTTCCCATGATACAGCATTTGAAAGTAGTTGACTAGCACCTCGTCCCTACTTTAGACGAACTAATAATGCTCACATTTCTATCACTGAGCCAGGACAAATTATCTAAGCTACTAAGAACAAAACTATTGAAAGCAAAAAGAGAAAGGAGAGAACTCTCAAAATTCGGTGCGTGGAATAAGGAGAAGAACGGCTCCTTATACAGTACTAGGATTCCCCATGCATTTGCATTAACATAAAATTGTTACAATAGCCATTAGGGTTTTGTAATCACAAATTCAATTGGACAAATTAATTAGGAAATTGAAGCATATTAAATTTGTTGTTACAATTGTCATTCACTTCACTTTATTTTGAATTTTTTTCCCACATTAAGAACATAAAATTACAAGAGTTCCGATATATATATCAAGTACAAAGCTGGAAAATTGGCGAAAATCCAGACTTAGGTTGTATGAATAAACATTAAACAAACCCAAGAAAAAATTATCCCCAGCTTCCTGAACCAGGTCGAAACCTCGTATTGATAATTGATATATGTGGAGAGTTTCTCATCGAGCAATTATGAACTTATTAAGAATCAATTTTTTGTGACGTTCAAACATCCGGGTTAGATTCATAAGTCTTGCAATCAAGAAGTCAACATATTATCGACGATTGTGTTGGTTGCTTGGTTCATTAATTTTGGGTCGAGTCCAAAATCTCGATTTATTGTTTTTTTTTTTTGGGTTGGTTCTAATCTCGTTGTGGGATGTGTAGCTACTATTGCTACGTGGTTCTCATCAGGTTTTTTTTTTTTTAGTTTAGTTTTATCCTTGTCATGTTGATGTGGGAATTTATTTATGGGTTGCGTAGCTACTATTGCTACATGATTCTCATCAGTTGGTATCAGAGTTTGGGCTCCAAAAATCAAGGTTATATCAATTCTCTTTATTTGAGTCCTTTTTTTTTTCGTTTTTCGTGTTCTTCGTCGTTCTTGAGTCTTTGATCCATAAAACTCCCAAAAAAAATCAAAGGTCGTTTGATTGCTCGTTCAGCATCCAAATTAGTTTTCGTTTTCTTTGTTGGTCTCGAAGTTGAATTTTCAAGCAAAAAATATAAAAAAAATTTCGAAAAAAAATATTATTATTTCGAAAATTACCAGCAGTCGTCAAAAATTATCTTGACTAAAAAAAATCTCAATTTATTGGCTTTATTGGATTTGTTCTAATCTCTTTGTGAGTTACGTAGCTACTATTGCTACGTTTTTCTCACCATATTCAGCAATTACATAATAAACCAAGAGTTACTTAAGCACATAAATCCTCATAGAGAACAATCAATAATCAAAATAAGTGTGTTATATTGATACTGATCCAAGCTTATAAGCGTGTGTATATGCCCAAAAGATAGTTGCTCATTTTAGAACTTCAACATTGGAATCTGGTGGCTCTTTTGTGCTTTAGACAAATTTAGTTGCTCGTTTAAAATATTTGAACTCTAATACCATATTGAACTATAGAGAGATAATACATTTATTTATTCTACTTTCATCTTCAACAAATCACTCATAAATGTAGACTAGAAAATCCTTATTACACTTATAATATGGACATGATCCTAAAAGAACTCTTCCTTTTAGTTTGGATATGGATACACCACATAACCTAAAAGCAATCTACCTTTTAGTTCTAATTCAAGTCAAACTTCTTCAATGCGAATGACACACTTAACACGTCTCCGTCCAATTAATTAATTAATTAATTCCACTACAATCAATAATAAATTATAACTCTTATAATTTATTTATGTTCTTATTTTGAAGTCATCGAAGGGTCATAATCGAAAGGGAACATTACATATTTAAGGTGTTTGAACGATACAATTTCAAAATTAAGAAATTTGAATTAAATTTTATTATTAAATAAATAATTAAAATATATTTTATTAGTTAAATATACTAAGGTCACAATATATACAATTTATGGTCACAGTTACATACTAATCACAAATCTCAAATTTTATAGGCTATAACCTAATTTTATCAATCACAAATTTTTAAATTAATTGATCGCATATTATTTTTAGTTACAAATCACAAATTTTAAAGGTCACAACTTATTTATTAATCACAAATTTTCAAATTAATAGGTTACAATTATTTCTCGATCACAAATCACAAATTTAATAGGTTACAAATTATCAAATTAATTGATCAAAGCTTAAAAAATTATTACAAATTTAGTCACAATCTTGCTCTTTTAGATCACAATCATCCAAATAATTGATCACAAACACTCTTCATCTCACTCACTCACCTTACCGACACCAACCAAATGTCGCGTAACCTCATCACCACTGCTAGCACCACCACCACCACTTGTACTAGTACCGTTTGTACCACCAATAAATTAACATTACACGTAAATTCAAAACTTTTCTTTATTTTTTAACCATACATTCTCCATCGATCTACTATTATAAAATGCATCCTACCCCAAAAATGTTCAAACGGCCTAAAATATGAGAGTTCTTTTCTTTATTTTAATTTTTTAATTGAAATTAGTCAATTATTTTCATCGAAAACGACATCTTAACCAATATAACAATTCAATTATTATTATTGGACAAAAGATTGAAAACGAGAAAAACTCGTGAAAATGTATTTGATGCTTGTAGAATAATTAGAGATGTCGATTTAGATTTAATTTTATATTATCTATGTAAGATTTGATCCTGTCTTGTATCCGTTTGATATATTAATTTGTTCTTTCATCGTTGTACTAAATATTTGTTTGAATTTATTTTGTCGTTATGTGATTTTTTACTTGAAATAATTATGTGTATATATTAGGTAAAGAACTGTTACGATTATTCATTAACTTTGAGGATGAATAAAGTATTGAGTATGATTTGTGAAAGTAATCAACTGACCTAATCATTCACTAATTTTTATACCAATTTATAGGTGAATAACAAATTTAATTTAAATGTTGAGATTCATCATAAGTTTATCTACCAAAGAATTATTATATATATTTCGTATCAATCAATTTTGATTTTTTTTTTTTGCACATATAAATCCCTGTTTGGTACATATTAAAATTCTCATTCATATTCTTCTACCTATTTTCAACCACATATTCTTTAAT
Organism: Fraxinus cuspidata; assembly: GCA_903798385.1. Lineage (NCBI taxonomy): Eukaryota > Viridiplantae > Streptophyta > Magnoliopsida > Lamiales > Oleaceae > Fraxinus > Fraxinus cuspidata. The sequence goes on from CAIGRP010049389.1 coordinate 8,987, forward strand.
AAAATACTATTTTACATTACATCAATAACTTTTCCTTCTCTTTCAACCACACATTCTTCATCAGTCTACTATTTCAAAATACATTCTTCCAAAATAATGTGGCTCAAACACACTCTAAATATCGCTACGTATGATTAGAATGCCATCGTCCATATATAGATGTATAATCGTTTTAACCATTTAGTATACTTCTAAGTCGTAACATAAACATGCATGTCAGTGACAGTTACTAATTTCAAAATCATGATAATATTATATTCTCACATCTATCTCAATGACGGGAGTCAGGACTCGGATAGAGGGCATAATTTAATTATTGAAAATTTCCAAATATAATAATATTAAAAATAAAAGGTAAAATCATAAACATAAATATTTTCCTTTATTTAAGTTCTTCTTGTAGTTTTCCTTGGTATATCATCTACGCCTATGAATACCCTTGGTATACATAAATATCCAATGACACCGTCATCGTTTACAAGTTTATGCTCCTAACATAAGCATGAATGTGAGGGATAATTATTAATTTCAAAATCATGATAATATCAGAGAGCTCGCTGAATTTGAGACTATCAAGCTAAATGAAAAGTGTTGCGTCATCTTGCAAAATAAATTACATCCGAAACTAAAAGATCTAGGAAGTCTCAAAATACTTTACTCAATAGGAAATGATTCTACTTTCAGTTGTTTATGTGATTTCGAAGCAAGTATAAATTTAATGCATTTTTCTGTCTACAAGAATTTAGGTTTGGAAGAGTTAAATGACACAATTATCCCCCTTCAACTAGTGAACTGATCAATCAAATATCTTCTAGGAGTAGTTGAGAATGTGCTCATTAAAGTGGGCAAGTTTATATTCTCAATAAATTTCGTTGTCTTGGACATAGAAAAACCATGGGATGCATCAATACTAATCTTATGTTGATCGTTCCTATCAACAAGTCGGGCTATCATGGACTTTGAAGTATGCGAGCTAACCTTCAGGGTGGATGATGAGTAAGAGAAGTTCAAATCTATCGAGAAACCATCCAATGAAGTAAATAACAGAGAGGTCAAAGAGAGAAGTAAAAGAGCATTTAAAGTGCCAACATAAAAAAATGAGTTGGTAGAACAATTGAAAACCTCAAGGATGAAAAATGAGCTCTTCAAGTAAGGAGAATTAAAAAAGTGGTTGGCAATTCTGAATATTGTGATCAAACTTTGCACGTGAAGTCCACTTTGAACCACCATAATTAACTTTTCAACAAAGTCTAACTAAAAACTTTAAATTAAGCACTTATTGGAAAGCAACCCAATTTTTTCTTTTTTATTTGTTATGCTTAATGTACTTGCATTGCATGTAGATTGATATGTTGCATTAGTTTTTAAGCATATTTTTGTTCAATTAAAATGGTCATCACGTCTATTTTAAACTTATAACAAATATATATATATATATTGAATAAAAAACAGTAGAAAAAAATGTGAACATTTTTCAAGACTCGAAGGACGTCAAAAATGGTTATCATACACACCACATTATAGAATTTAAACTGTTTCTTGGCTTTTATATTTATTTTCTTTTGTCAAGGGTACAGAAATATCAACGTGGGGAAACTTAACAAGCTAAAAAGATGGAATGAAATGAAATGATCTAAAAAACCTTACTTCCACTATTAGACAAAATACGAAAACCTTCTACCTTTTTTTTCTACGCCCCTTTATGTTACTAGATTATACTTTAAGACAGAGACAATATCTACTTTAAATTTGGGGATCGGACATTAAGTTTTTATTTGTATTATTTTTATGTGATTGTCTGATTATTACTTTATTCTTTATTATATTAGGAAAAATTTTAAATTTAAAAAAAATCAGAAAGATTTTCTTATTTATTGTGTACTTGTGTGAGTTGGATAGCCAGTTGACAATGATGAATATATTTGGAATTATATGTTGATTTATGAATTATGAATATGTAATATGCATAGATTAATTTATTTTTATCCATGTAAAACTTGATACTATTTGCGTACTTGAATTGAGTTTGGCATTATAAAGTAATGAGTTGATTCATATGCTTGATACATTGAAATAATAAAACTTAAATGTTAAATCCTAAAAATTACTATATTATATATCCTTAGACCAAATTAGAATAATTTGGATGTGATTGAACTGTTATAGGAAGACATGGATATGATAGGGATTCCATGTGTATAAATTATTGTGTGGATTCTGTAAGACCAATAAGGTAAAAAAACAGTTAAGTTATGAGTCGATTTTTGAAAATTAGCTTTAATTAAGGGCATTACACTAATCACGACAAAAGAAAAAAAAATATTGTCTCGTATTGAAACCTTTATTCATGACCTTTATTATTCGGGTGATTAATTATGTAAGAGTATTCTAAAATTGGTGTCATATGGTCACCTGACTTGAAAGTTATCGACTCAATGCTCAGTATAAGGGTCATTTAGAAAGTTTAATGAATAGAAGTTTATACATAATATAAGAAAAATATATTAGTATTAATAATTATTTATTTACGTACTGAATACCTTCGTTAAGCCCCAAATACTTGTTTGACAGAATTAGATCATTAACAAGAGATTATTGGTTTAGTTGAGTTTGAAGGTTGAAGCAATCAGAATTTTGAAGAATTCTTATTTATTGAAGTATTGATTTACAATTAGTAAGATACATCTAAACTAGAGAAAGAAGTACAAAAAATCAATTTTAGATCTCACACTGGAAAAAGAATAAATTTGGGGGTCCGTAAGTCTCACAAGTGATAAAAAATAAATTTGACCACTCAGGGTTGGAAAGTGAAACAACTCATGATGTTATAATATTTTACTTAATTCTTCACGCACACATACATCACTTTTGTATTGGAAATATAGATATTAATTTTGGTATTGTGATCTTGAAGCTGTCTATAAATTTAATATGAAAATTCTAATCTTGAGATAAATTGACAGGTTATCTCACTAAATTTTATTGCATGTGTTTTCAAGTTAGGATAATGTTTTGTTTGATGATAAACAAATGTTTAATTTTGGAGGTGTTTGATAAGTGTATTTTATACACTTATTTGAGTTTTAAAATAATGACATTTCATTGTTCTTTTGATAAATTTCGCCTAATCTTGTATATATTTCATTTATTAGGAAAAGTCTATGATTTGACGTGGAATTGGAAGAAATAAAGAAAATGTGAAATCCAAAGTTTAAGGACCTAATAGCAATTTTTCCATAGTTGATTCGGACCACAAAATTAAACTGAAAATGTTACTAGTTTTTTGGGTAACGAAGGGAAGGCACAACTGAAATATATCAAGAAATCATTGAAAATGTTCAAAATTTCAAAATTCACCATCGTCTTCTTCAATAATCAAAATATGGGCGATGTCTTACAAATTAGTTATGATTTCTTGTAATTTTGTAATGTAGCTAATTTTCCAATTAATAAGACATTGATGTACCCTTATTATGATGTGTTTAATACAAATTCAATAATTTGACGTCCAGTATATGTTTATTCTTGGATGATTGTTATAAAATTTAATGACTTTTCAATTACTTGATCATCAATTGAATTTATTGTAAATTTTATTGATTTTGAGAGAGACAGTGGAATATGTAGCACTTTATAGCAATTATTTTAAAATTCGATAGGGAATATATATATACCTCTATACTTTACATAATGTTCTAACATTTTTAATGCATGATTTCATGTTCGCATTTTTCATAGAGATATATGAATTGCATATGAGGGGATAAATTTAATTGACAACAAAATATTCTTTTAATTACCTTAAGAACATTAATCAACAAAAATGTGCACACATGGCATGTTATTGATTTGCATTGAAACGGATTAATAAGGAAGATTTAAGATCTTAGTAATAACATATCGAAAAATACAGAAGTGTTATAAATTGCTCAATAGAATAGGTAGTTTAATTAGTTGGTTTAGCATAAATTTTTCAACTAAATTTACTATTCAACCCATGTTTGGTCCGGATTAAAATTTTTAATCCAAGTCAAAGTCAAACAATCAATATCAACCACATTTTTCATGGGTCCCACAACTTTTCAACCACACAAAATTTTTTATCAAAATCTACTAAAAATCTAATTTTAATTATCATCAAACACCCTCCGATTAATAATTAATATTAATTGATACTAAATTAAGTATTTAGTCCTCCGTAAGAATGATGCTTAATTTATTAATCATTTTATTATTTGTTCGTGATACCGTACACTTGTGAATAATTAAATGATCAACCTCATTAAATGTTTTGAATCTTTTATATTATTTTAGACTTTATGTTTAACTAAAATTCTAATATTCATAAAACACATTTTTCAATTAAAGTCGAAACAAAGTAATTCAAATGGCGTGGTTGTACTTTAATTCCAAAGTATCAATCCTTCTTCTTCTTCTTTTTTATTGATAATCGCTATCTACATATTTGTAGACAAAGTATAGTACTTTTTTAAATTTTTAATTTTATTGATCACACCTAATTTTTGTAGACAAACGATAGTAAAATTTTAATTTTGTTGTTACTTTAATTTTTTGTCAAAATTGTTTCACAATTCTATTTCTATTTGACCACACCAAACTTTATCCTTTCAATGGATCACCATTACCATAACGTAAACCATATATTGGGCAAAATACAACAGATATTGCACGACACACAACCATCACTAAAATACCTTTTTATTCACTGCTGTGTGTATAGTTTAGACTTTGATATCTTCAAACTGTCATTTTTCAATATATTTTTATTCCATCGGTACATCACATTTCTATGACAAAAAGGAATGCCAAAATATTTTTTGAGATCTCAAAAGGTGATGAGAAAGATGTGTAAAAATGCATTAGAGGCCCAACAAATATGTGATAACATATCTAAACTCTCATAAAACAAAGGTTAGTTTATTTAACCTGAGATAGATATATAAAAAGGTGGAAATATAGTGTTTAAATAATAAGGATATAATGTTGGAATGTAATGTGGATGAATATGATACTTTTTAAAATTTTAATAGGAGTAGATTTAGAGTGATATGAATAAATAAAAATTGTGGAAGAAAATAGCGACTTTCTAATATTATATTCTCAAATCCATCATCAATGACAGAGTCAAAATTCGAATCGGGGTCCTAATTTAACTTTTGAAAATTTTCAAATATTATAATATTAAAAATAAATATAAATATTTTCCTTTATTTAAGTTCTTCTCGTAATTTTCCTTGGCACTTCATCTACCTCTACGAGTATCCTTGGTACATGTAAATATCCAAAGGCAGAGTCATCGTCTACGATTGAAGTTTTTCTTCTAGTTGCTATGAACAACTATGTAAGAAAAGACATAATAGTTTTTCTTGTATTAAATATTTGTTGTGACGTGAACAACAATTCATTACTTAAAAGACTAATTTAATTTAATTTGCCCAGAGAACTAAGAAATAAAAACAAAGTGTTAATTGATTGCAACATCGTAGTATCGCAATTACTATTGAAGTTGCATTCAATCTATGATGAAAAAAGGTTCTATAGGGGCGACTTGAAAACACATATAGAATCACTTTTCACATACCTTTTAAAAGTTGAGGACTCAAATGTACAAACAGTATGATGAAATTCTATATATCTATGGTCTCATGTCGACCCTTTTGGACACTTTCGCCATTATTATTTCTCCCAAAACTTAACTATCTATATACAAAATCTTACAATTCTTATAGCTCGAGTGTGGCGCAATTTATTGTTTGTGAGTACTGCAAACCAGGACATTGTAAGATTAAGATGCTTCGGAGTTTGCAAGTATAATGTTGTACTCTGTGTTACAATCCTCCATCTATGAACTACAATATGCCATTGTGCCGCGAACTTAGCTCATGTTTGGTATAGATTAAAATCAATTTTTTTGTTGATTTTGATAAAAGCTAATAAAATGTGTAATTGAAAAGTTATGATTCCCACTAGATAAAATCAAATGTATGATTAGAATTACTTGTTGTTGATTTTGATTTGATTTTTTTATAAAATTTATAAGTTATGCCAATTTCATCTGGCCAGTGCCAAGGAGACGGGTGTCTCCATGGACGTGTACATGGGAAAACCCCCAGTATATATAACTTTATTAAAAGTTTAATATATACCAAACAAGGGTTTACTCTATAAATCTATTAGTTAAGTTCATGCTTGGTTTAGTAAAAAATCAATTTTTAGTAGATTTTGATATACATTGATACAATGTATGGTTGAAAAAATTGATAAGATTGTAGGTCCCATAAAACATATAGTTAAAGACGACTTTGAGGAAAAAAAATGAATTATGAAAAATTGGGAAAGGAGCAAATATCCGTCTCTAAAACCTATTTTAAGAAAATTCTAAACCGATTCAAATATCAAACATACTTCACCATGTTCCACATTGCTCTACCCACCTCCATTTCGTTAAGATCTTCAATCATTTTTGTTGTACAATGTTTTTAAAAAATTGTTGACAACACGCCACGTACAGCATTGTTGACAATGTTGTCAAAAAACACTGTACAAATAGCCTTAGGCCCTGTTTGATAGGGCAACATTTTCCAGGGAAGTTGGAATTCGTTTTCGATTTCCACCTTTTAGGCTGTTTGATAACATTTTTTTTCCATGGAATTCGATTTCTTGGTTGTGGCCAATTCCTTGATTTCAAGGAA
>CAIGRP010049392.1:0-12957 GCA_903798385.1 Fraxinus cuspidata
CGAACCGACACCGAACCGAACTGTTGCCATCCCTTGAGAGGATAGGATAACATACCTCTGTGTAAATTAATGAAGGGGTTTCAGATAAAAATTTAACGAAAAAATTAGTTGAGAATAAGTATTTAAAAAAAAAAAAAACTCATCTAAATTAAGTTTTAAAAAATTAAATAAATTTGACTTCGTTAATAGTTAAACGTTGAATTGGATAATTGTCGGCGGCTTCGGTGACTCCGGTGGATGACACGCTTTAACTCACTCTTGCAGAGTCCCATAAAACTCCATTCCTTTAACCCACAATTGTAGATTTTAAATTTTACGGACGGTTTTTTGTCCCATTAATATCTTCCCATATTAGTCGTATGTTATAGGTCTATAAATACTCTTGTAAAGAAAGGAAATTGGGAAAACAAATATCCATGGCTGACCCTTCTGAGGATTTGGACCAACTTCTTGACAGTAAGAAAATCCTTCTTTCTTTTTGAATCTTATATCTATGTGCGTTTGTATGTATATGTATATATCCGTGTGTACATATAAATACACACAGAGAGATATAAACCCAGCCAGATAGTGAATTTTATGTTTTTGAACATTTTGCAGGCGCTTTGGATGATTTTCAGAATCTCAATCTCACCTCTTCTGCTCAAAGGTCCAACTTTAATTTATTTCTATCAGTTTATGTATATATATCTGTATGTGTACAGGTATAATATTGTAATTTAATGTTTTTAGGGTTTATTTTTTGATTTTGAGCAATGACCGAAAAGGTTGTTTTTCTTATGTTTGTTTTATTTTTGGGTTTATAGAGGTTGGAGTAATGAAAAGATTGATAATGGTAAGGGACAGAAGAAGCAAGACAGTTCATCTTCACTGCCAAGTGGGGGTGTTCAAGGATTGGGGATGGGCTTGCCTGATTTGAAGAGTAAGAAAAAGGGCAAACAAAAGGTAGCAAAGGAGGAGTCCCATGTTTCTGAGGCTCTTGATAAGCTAAGAGAGCAAACTAGGGAAGCAGTCAAAGGTTTAGAGTCGGTGACAGGTCCGAAACTTCCACCGGGTGGAGAAAATTTCGGGAGTGATGCGATGATTGAGGATTGGGTTAAGCAGTTTGAGGAACTTGCTGGCTCTCAGGTTGGTGTTCTTGCTCTATTTTCTTGAATTCATGTTTTCGGTACAGGATATAAATTGTTCATTCTTTTGAACGGAAATAATTGTTATTTTTAGTTCTGATTTGATATGTGTGGTAATGTTGAGGTTAATTTAGTTTCTGGTATATCTAGTCCCTTCTTAGCAAGTCTTATGTGGAAGTTTTCTTGTTTGTAAATGGATAAAGAATGTGGATGATCTTTGGCTATTATCGCGATTATGCTTATACAGATACTTTGTTGGCAAATCAGAATGCCAAATTTATGTATGTGATCTACGTAAATCTAGAAGAGGAAAATGTACATCAATTGATGCCTTAGCAACAACATAGTCTGAAGATGTTGGTGCCTAAACCGGTAATAGTTTCACTGTTAAATTTTTGTCTAATAGCATAGGAAGATTCTGACATCCCCATCCTTGAAGACTTTATTGGTGCATTAGAATCTCTCTCTTATAATTATCTAGAGGCTCTATTTGGTTTGTAAGGAAGTTGGTTAGATATGGAAATGGAGCTGGGTTACTTCACTTTTTGTAAAATAAATAGGAAACAGATTTTGAGAGAGTGAATGGGACGATATCAATAGTCCCTTATCCTAATTCCTAAGTGTTATCAGATCTTTGAAAAAAAATTGTGTATGAAACTGGGTTATAATATATTATCAAAATTTTCAAAAGACTGTAGTGGCAGCAAGAAGAGTGTTTAATGGCAGTGGCCATAGTTTGCCACAAGTAATGTGTAGAATTCAAATGTATAGGAGTCAGAACATGAGATTTACATCTGGTGTTTCAAATGAAATGCGTCTATGAAAGCGGGAAACGGTTGTTGTATCGGTTGTTGATCTACCTGTAATTTCAATGAAAATCCTACCTAAATTTATGAGTTGCTTTTAGCATGATGAAACTCTACACGAGGAATCTATTTCCTTTCAGCTAATACTTCTTCCTCAAACACCAAATATTTCATATTTCAATTGATTCTATTGTTGATATTACATTTCTGTGCTTGTTTTTATAAATACGCCGTCCATTCAGTTTAGGAGACTCGTAATATCTGAATCCACTTCTACAAAGTTAAAATGTTTGTTCCTTCCAGACCCTTGACAGAATTACTGCTCTTCACCCATGCTTATTGCTTCCTCTTTTCTCAACACCACCATAAACATTGTTCCCAATTTCTCAGATGTTTATTGAAATGCCACCTGATGTCTTATTGGTCTATCACCACTAAATTTTCCACTTCTGCAAATTTTGCATGTCCATCCCACAAATTTCCGCGGGCTTGGTGATTCACCAACTGCTTCAAATGAAAATTCAGTTAATTTAATTTCTGCCGATGTTTTCAATAAGTTCTGTTTTTTTCTTCTACGTAAATTTTTTTTGGGGTGGGGGTGGGGTTTCTCTCTCACCATGTATGTATAGCTGGAGAGGAATAGACACATGACCAAGTACAGCCTTTACTCGGCTAGGACTGTTTTTTGAAAGCATCTTCATGGGGCATCAAGGTTTATAAATTCCTTCTTCCCCCTTAATAATGATCACCCCAACTGAAGTCTGTTTCCTCTATCATCTTGTTTATTGAGGCATCATGTTCCCTATTTATACACCAAGAATCTAGCTGTTACATGCATTTTTAGTGGCTATTTTTGTATACAAGATCTTTGAACCTGGAAGGATATGATAGGCAAGCTAATAAGTGGCACTTAGTTGGGGGGGTGGCGGTGGGAGGTGAAGAGCTTTATTCCAAATTTCCAATTCACATGCACCGAGTCAATTTAACAGGCAAGACTGTAAGATAAGTGTTATAATGAGATGGGGTTTAGTCTTACAATAAATAAGTAAACAAAGGCAAATGTTGAAGTAAGTTGGCAGACTGAAATTTATCTCATGGAGATAATGCATTGGAAAGTTATTCTTCTTCGTGTCTATTAAGATCTATGATACAGAAACGTCCTTCCTCGAATTTTTTGGTTTTCTAGGATATAAGTTGCACAAGCACGCGTAGGAGCAATTTTGTGTTACCTTGGCCATACCTCTTTTAAGTAATTTTTGGTGGTTAAATTTCTAGCTTGTTACTTAAACCCCACTAGCAATGTCAAAATTGAGATTTGCTCAACCTTGTGTCCCCTTGCCAATGCTTATGCAATATCACAATCGTAAAGTGGTAAATATTTCTATTATTGTTCTGTAGTTGTGCTGCCAGACTTGTTTTTTCAGTAATGGAACACAGCAGGAATTCTCAAGTTTTTTCCTTATTTCTCTCTCTTTCCAACTATAATTGTGAACGTCTTCCAGTAACACCTTATAATGCAGAAGAATACACATAATGATGCCATGAACTAAAAAGATGTCACTTTTGTTAGATTATTATATGAACGATACTTATTTTCTCTCTTTTTTGGTCCTTTTAGACCATGGCTCTTGGTTTAGTTTTGTTCAAAAACTTGGCCCCTGATTTATCCTGCTCGACATTGACTCTTGTTCTTGGCTAATAAAAAAGTAACTTATGTAAACATGTTTGGAACCAAAATTTACTTAAGTTACTTTAAACTTAGTCAAACATGTTCTGTGTCCTTTCTTTTTGTCCCTATAATGACAAACTTACACTTCTCTTGATGGAAATGAGTATCCATTGCTTTTGTCTTATTTTTGCAGGATATGGAGTCAATGGTGGAGACCATGATGCAACAGCTCCTGTCCAAGGAAATTCTTTACGAACCTATGAAAGAAATTGGAGAAAGATATCCGAAATGGTTGGAAGACAATAAACCGAGCTTATCCAATGAAGAATATGCACGTTATTTCCACCAGTATGAGCTTATAAAAGACCTAAATCAAGTTTATGATAGTGAGCCGGATAACTTCAACAAGATTGTTGAGCTTATGCAGAAAATGCAAGAGTGTGGTCAACCGCCGAATGATATTGTGCAAGAGCTTGCTCCAGATTTTGATCTATCAAATCTTGGACAACTGTAAGTGCAATACGTGATTACTTCGTCCATTTTAAACATAATTCATTTATAATGTGCTGGAGTGCTGCTAACGATGCCCAAGTCATGTCAGATTTGTTATTAAAACCTAGAACCAATATGTTTTGTAGGTCAAACTCTAGTAGTGGGGTGCCCTAGTCAAGTCATGGACCATGCCATGTCAAATCTTTGCCCAACTCTTGTGGTGGGCCAGCCCTAGGCACGTCCTGGTCGTGGCCGCAGCACAGATTTACACGTCTAATTTGTTTTAACCTCATGTCAGTACTTAAATATTAGCAGACGATGAGGATAAGGTTTTATTCGGAAGCTGACTTGCGGTTACGCATTAGAGGATTACTTATAGTCGTCCAAAATATTCGTGTGTTGTAGCTATTGATTTCTAGTTTAGCACCAAGATGGGATTTTGTTGGTGCTAATATTATCTTGGAAATAGTCATAGTACCTGACGCTGCAAGCCCTTTATTTGTCTTTTGGCGTAGATGGTCGACAAGGGGCATGCTAAGGAACAAAAATTTACATGTTTTTGAAGTGTTTATAAACGGTTTTGTTTATAAATAGATAAAAATAAGTTGTGGATAGGGAACTAGTACTTGTAGGTCCTAAAAAAATGTGTGGATAAAAAGTGATTTAGATATTTATAAACATGAGCCGAACATAGACTTAGTCTGAATAGGACTGAAAGTGAGATTATTGCTTTTGAGTAGGATAACTTAGTGACATTTTCGTCAATTTACTTGGGAAATTAGTGGCATTATCGTCAAATTGCGTGGGAACTTAGTGACATTATCGTCGGTTTACATGGGCTTAGAAGATGTGTGACTTTCGATTATAATAGTAACTTTAACAATTGGTAGACCAGTATACTAGCCTTCGTTGCTTAGAGAGCGCCATTCATAGTCAACCAATGACTTTTTACTCTATGATACTTACTATTTGACGATAAATTATTTTTCTTTCTTGTAGGTCTCCGGAAATGTCGGAGTCTCAACAGAATTGTGGCATTATGTAAGAATGATCTGAGTATTTTTCATTGGTCACATTTGCGCGCGGCATCCAAAGGTCGTGTAAGCAAATTGCTGCTGGTGCCAAAACTGGGTGAGAGTGATGATGGCATTTATGTGCCGAAATAGGACATTTGCTGCTGTTTAGAGATTGAATTTACTTTAGACGAAATGTAATCTTCATAAAGCTGATGGGATGCCCATTTTTGGCTTCGCATATTTTGAATAATTTCGAAAACTTCAGTAGGAAAACCGGCATTTGCCTATGTAATTCAGCAAAATATTATTTGGAATTCCTTATGTTTCTCTCCATTTTTTTTTTTTAAATCTTAGATTTCGACAGATGTTTGTAATTGTGTGTTTTTAAAAGCAGCTTTTGATAGCATGTTTTTTGGCATTTCGTAATTTGTAGCATAAAAAGGCAGAAAAAGCTGCCTCTAAGCTTGTTTCTTGCATATTGTGCTACATATGTACCTTTAAACAGTTTAATGTTTGACAAATCAGTGTCTACAATGACTAAAACTGATATTTGTGATTGGGTTCGGTAGAGTACATGTAGTCATTCATAAAAACTGAAAAACACCCAATCGGTTTTTTAATAATATTTTAGATTTCAAACTAAATTATTTTTCGACATTTATAATTATATCTTTCCGTGCAGTATTATTTATGATTACCATTATAAAAAATATTTCAATTCATTTTGAGCTGTGAATAGTTTGAGCCTCGTTCTTTTTTGTTCAAAATGCATTTTGGAATAGCATTTTGATAGAGAATGTGCGGTTAAAAAAACAAGGAAAATTTTTAGATTTGTGTGTAATATTGTTTTATAGAAAAATATGTGGTTAAAAATAAAGGAGAAAAAATGTATTTTGAAAATAATGGGGAATCAAATAACAGCTAAATCAACTTAAAATTCCCTGTGTATTATCAAAATGTTTAACTAAAATTACTCATAACCAAAAATGCACTTTTTCAACCCTAATAAATACGTAAAAGAGAAAAAATATTTTAAATTAAGAAGTCAAATAATCTCCCAATATTATATTTTCCTTGTCAACTCAATATTATATTAATTAAGAAAAAATAACTCATTTGACGATAACGCGGTGGCATGAGGGCACCACCCATTTATGGTGGCAACTATTGCTGGTAGTATTAGAAGTGGAGGCCATTAAAGGGGTTGCGTGTGGGGAGAAAGAATATGTAAATTGTTACTTATACGAGACATCAAGATTTGATCTCAGCTGCCTCAAATCCAAAATGTCCACTTTGTATCTAAGTTCTGATCACATCAAAGAGAAAGTGTTGTAATAAGCGAGTTACATCGCCACCTTAGAAGAAGCATCAATGAAGCGTTTGTGCTCTAAATGCCTAAGAAGGTTTGGTTTGAAAAAAGTTCGACACAAGGGACGTGTATCATTTGAGTGATTGGTTTGAAAAGTAAAAAATATATGTATATAGAGTAAATATTAATTATTACACAATCAGTTGACTTAACGGTCAAAATCTATCTAGTTGAGGCTCCACATTGGCTACACACATCAACGCCTAAGCCCAACCCAATTCCTGCAATGCTATCGGGTCTGGACCCAGCTAAAGACTTTCCGGTCTGACCCTAATCAGAACGACCCGTCAGACAATACCTTCTTAAGAATTTCGAAATGCTCAGTAAATTCTTACATCCTTCTATTTTCTGCTAAACCCTAAACCCCAATTCGATTTGCAATGCCATTAGCAGACGATAAAAGTGGAGCACCCAACAACAGAGAACTATATGCTTTACTTCATATATCACCAGAAGCCACTGATGAAGAAATCAGAAAGGCTTATCGTCAGTGGGCACAAATTTATCACCCTGATAAATACCAAGCTTCTCATGTACCACTCTTTTACTCTTGTTTCTATTTTTTAATTCTACTTCTGCAATTTTAAATCAGTACAAGATTTTTTTGTCATGTTCTGTCGCCTATTAGGAATTGGGTTTCAGTTATTAGATGCTGTTTGTACACATAAATGGTGTTTCAGTTAAGTGAATTCAGTTGGTCGTTTGGACTATTTTTTATAGCGTATAGTATAGGTTTTTTTTGTTCCTTTTTATCTTTCCTTATGCACTTCGCAAGTGGAGTAGAAGCACAAAGAATTATAAGAATCTTATAGTGACGAGGGACGGAAGAATTAAATATGTAAGTATTCTATTTGTAGTGATGATATATGAAACATGTAGGTTGCTTCTATTTCCATTTGTAGATTACAGTTTTGTTATGTAATTATTAATTTGAGAACTTATAATGTGTTATTTTATTTTATGTTATTTATTTTTTGTTTGTTTTCAAGGTAGACTATTAATTTCATCTTCTTATTGATTTCCAAGATGTTTTATGATTTATTATGGGCATATTTTCGTACTTTTATATTCTTTGAATTATTTTACAATCACAGGAAATCGGTACTCAATGAAGCCTTTTTAGATGTAATACAACCAAAATGACAATATATCTTTCATGGAAGTAAGCATGTTTACTAGAACTTACATAGGACATATGTATAATTTTCTTTTAACTGATAGCTCTGTGCTTGTCGACTATTTCGTTAACCATGTGTGGATGCATTAAAATATCTCGATTGAAGCTGAGTTAAAGTCAGGCAAACATCAACCCCTCAAAGGCACTAATTGTGATGTGGTAATTGGAGGCACATGCTTCAGTTGAGTAAGGCATGCATCTTAAGGCTTGTGAGACGCGCTCCTTAATTATATTGGCTTATTTATTTTGTTTGAAGCATGGGCCTACAAAACATTAAAAATTCTGATTGACCCACTTTTGGAAACCCACTAAATTTTACTAAACTTTTAAAATTGTACATATTTTCTGATTTAACCCACCTTGGGAATCAACTATTACTAAAACATTACAATATTGAGTTTCTTGAAGACCCATTTTGGGAATAATCTACTGTCCCACCAACTAAAGTAATAGTTTCTTTTTTGTTACTTTGTAATTTTTTTGTTTTTTCCCACTCTCACACTTTAAATTGTTCTATTATGAATTTTGAAGACCGTTTAGGATTTATTATACATTTATTTTGCATTTTAATAATTATTTGACATTTTTTTGGTTTACAGTGAATCTTACGACTGAAAATGCCTCGAGGCTTCTGTCTCACATCACAAAGGAACATTACCTGATTTTGCCTTTTTTAACGCACCAAGCTACTCAACCTTGTTCACCTAATTGGACCGCAATTGGATTTTATTAAATCTGACCGTAGTAGATTAAATAGCATTTTGTTCAATTGCATTTGGCTTTGTTCTTGCTCACATCATATAGTAGTTTTCTCAGTCGTGACTTTCGCCATTGATTATATATTTATCAATATGCTCAAGCAAGAATATTCTGCTTCTATCACTCAGTGGATTAATTATATGATAATTACTATGCTCAGGCAAGATTTTTTGTGCCCCCATTTCCTGTGATGATGCTGGGGTTGGGTGTATAGTTATTACATTGCACCTGTATGCAGATGTTACTGTCTTTGGAACTTTCACGTTTTGATCCTTGGTATCCTTTTCTTTTCTTCTTTCTTCTTTTTCTGGGGTGGGGACAAAGTAATTGAAGTCATTGTTGGCCTTTTGTTATTTTTTTAACTTATTCACATTTTGTTCATTCCCGCTTTCAGATGAAGGAAATAGCTACCGAGAACTTCCAACGAATATGTGAAGCCTATGAAATTTTATGTGATCAAAATAAAAGGCAAATTTATGATATATATGGCATGGAAGGATTAACATCTGGTTTGGAGCTTGGCCCCAAACTGAATAAAGTTGAAGAGATCAAGGAAGAACTTGAGAGATTGCGGCGTCAGAAGGAGCAAGAAAAGGTCTTAGCACATGTCCAACCTTCTGGTTCGATTCTGGCAAATTTATCATTGCCACAGTTTTTAGAGGGTGATGGCATTATGAGAGGGTATAACCATATTATTTGCCTGGTTCATTCCTTTTTATTCCCTCTGTTTGAATAAGGTGACATTTGTAACTGGTTGGCATTGACTCTTGTAAAAGTCTACTGTGTATCAAGCAAATGTTATGCATTAATGATCATGGTGCTTTATGCAGCAAGAAATTTCTTCTCATCATTCAAGTGTTTCTGACTTCTCTGTCCCAAAGACCTAATAAATGTCTGAATTGGGTAGCCTTAAATTCTGATTGTTGTTTATCATATTTCAGACACCCAATGCAATTTAAATGTTTTGTTTTTACGGCCAACTGCAAGTATTATGGATCTTTTCCAGACATCAATTTATTTATTTACTTTCTATAATATGATGAGCAATTAACGAAACGTCGTCCCTCATAAAGTGTGGTTGAACGCAGAAGTAAAGTTGTGACAACCGGTTCAGGATTTGAAAACTATTTTATTCATAATTTACTAATTTGGTTGTAATTTAGCATACCTTGTGATAAGAGCCAATATCTTGTGCTCATTTTTCTTTTAATGTTTTTATGTATGAATGTCAGGATGGCTATGGCCAGTGAAGTTCATTCTAAAATATCCAAACACGATGCTATTTCTTTGGGCGGGAATTTGGCTGTTAATGGGAATTCTGGTGGTGGTGCTGCATCTGTAGTCCTTAGGCATCAGATATCTTCAGTTTCTTCTGTAGAATTCATGGGTTCTCTAGGTTTGCGAGCACTAATCGGAGTTCAAACTTCTCGGTAGGGCGATGTTCCCTAATGTTTTTCTCATATTTAGTCCATATGTCTTGAATGACTTGTTGTCGGCTTTTTATTTCAGCCAATTGTCTCTTCACTCTACTGCAACGATGGGTCTTGCCATGTCTTTAAGAGATGGTTCAATTAATCTTTCTAATACCTGGACTCATCAACTCTCAGAGACAACAAATGGAAATGTAAGGGGATGTTCTCTTTGTGTTTCAGTTGAATTCATTTTGAGTTTTGTATTTTGAGTGTTCATTTTGAGATTGTTGAAAATGTGTTCTTTTTGGCATTTTGAAAACACCCAAAACGCGTTTTGAAAATTTTGACTTGATTATAACTGAAACACCCAAAACGACAAATTTGTCGTTTTGTGTTTTCTTTGTAAATTTTTAAATTGTTTTCAAAAACGCGTTTTTGAAAATGGGAAAAAGAATGCGTTTTCACTGTTTTGGAAAATCGAAAACAAAAAACGTTTTGAAAATGGTAAAGAGAATAGACCCTAAGCTTTTTCTCCGTGGCACAAGATGGTTTCTGCACACACGATGAGTATGACTAATCTTGGAGTGGTTTCTACGTTTCTAGGCTTTCATGAGCCTGTTTACCAACTAGATATATGATGGGAAATTTGTATAGTTGTCTTCTAATTAGTCTTTACCAATTTTTATTAGTCAAGTTGAAGTATATGGCTAACCATATTTTACAGCTTGTCTAAATTGTTTTAAGCTATATATTGATTCTTTCTTTTTGTAATTATAATAATTCATTACTGCATTTTCCACCTTCCAGATAGAACTTATTTTAGGTCCAGAGTCATCTATAGGTGTTGGATGGCAAAAGAAAGAGCAGAAAAGTGCTGCTTCCGGAGAGATTAAGGTAGTACTTCTATTTTTCTTGTACCATAAATCTGCAGCCCAGCATATGTAGAGAATTATTTTATATGACTTTGTATACTTGGTTTAATTCTATGTCTGACAATCCTATAGAGGGGCTGCCTAACTTTATGTCTTTTCTTTATTGTTTACACTGATACACTCCCTGTATTAATAAAATTTTCTGATTATCTATTAAAAAAAAAAGTCTGTTAATAATAAAAGTTGAGATATGATGCTTATGATTCTAGATATTAAAGATTACCAAGTGTTTTTCATGTATTATTTTTGTTATTATCAAATTATTTGTTTGTGGTCTTGTCAATTCTAGCATGAAATGATGCACGATTGATCATTACTAGAGTTCTCACAAATTTTGTCTCTGAACTGTTTCTTTGAATGGAAACTATATTGTAGTCAATTGCTATGCCAGACTACCAAACCAATTCTTGCTGCAAGTTATTTAATCTCACCCAGGTGACAATGCTGAATGCTATGATTGAAATGATAATTTCTGTTGTGATTCTTCACCTTGCAAAGGGCTAACCCAAATATAAATTGCAGTAACACATGCGCAGTTTTATTGGTGTGGGGAATTCTTTGAGAAACTAATTCACATATCTTGATTATTTAGCAAATAAACTCACACACACACACACACACACACACACACACACACTCTCAGACAAGTAAACCGCGTGTGTTAATTTTCCCATCGCAAGAAATTTCTTGAAAGACTTTTCACTATCATCCAGCGAGTTGATGTGCTTCTGCTAGCTAGTGCTTTCTCTTCCGGTTTCCGAACAACACAAAGACCAATCATGTGATTTATTTTCATGTGCTTTTTCAGCTATAGTATTATAGATGCTAGACTCCATTTATTTAAACTTAAGATGATGAGAAAAAGATTTTCCTGTAAATTCTGCAAAGAAATTATTTCATTTTTCCATGTTTTTCCACTATTTGATAATATCCTTGGAATAAATATAGTTCCCATTGGCTGGCAAAATTCAATTTACTATGCACCTATTTGGTTTAGTTAAAAGTCAAATTTTTGGTAGATTTTGATAAAAGTTGATGAAATATGTGGTTGAAAAGTTGATAAAAATTGTGGGTCCCATTAAATGTGTGGTTGAAAATTAGTTTGAGTAAAAGATAAGTCTTAGAGAATGGGGACCAAACAGTGGCTATATCTACTTGGCTGGATTATGGGATACATGCTTCAATCTTATCCAATAAAAAAGGATTTATAAATATTTCTATTTAGTACCCTGAAGTTTGAGTTAATACTGGAAAATCAGTTTTCTGTGAAATTACTTGTTTGCTATATTTTAAAGAGCTCCAGGGAGTAACATCAGGACCAATCTTCTTCTTCCTGGCTTAATGCTCTGTAGTATCTTTTACATTGGCTTACCAGTTTTTGTTCAGTCTGCATGATTTACTGATATTTTATCTATCCTCACCTTAAATTGAGTGTGGGCATGAAAATTCTGTTTTCCAGTCGTGCATAAACTTCCCTGAATCCTTGCCTTCATCAACCGTACATTGCAACATATTCTATTTTTGCCCCTTTGTGATGTTTATGTTTTCTCCTTGTGGTTCTTGGAGAAACAAGAATGAAATTGAGTAGGATCTACAGTACCCTGAGCTTTGAGATAATTGATCATCAGATTTTTTAAAGATAAATGGACCCATTTTTTTAAAACTTGCATTTAGATTTCTTGCTTCCTTTATATGAAATGATATATTTACTTGGGGAGTATAGTAGAGTTGCAGCGCAATTTCTGGAAATATCATTGAAATACCATGTTTGTCATGCCAAGGTTTCTGGTTAGTTTTTTCTGTAACTAGAAATGGTGCGGGAGTTTTTTTTATTTACAGGAAAAACACAGAAGAACTAACTGAAATCTGATGATATTTGGTCGATTAGGGCCTTGACATAATAGTTATGCTTGAAAACCCAGTAAAGAACGATGTTGGGTTCGTAATGAACTATGAGTAATTCAAAACAGTTCAAGCTGCGGAATGTAACTATTTATGTGGTTCTGATAGTCACCCAAAAGATTTCTGTCCTTAAGTCACACTCTTATATGATTATCAAGATTCTATGGGCAGGGTGTCAATTTGCAAAGTATATTCTCTCGTGTGTATTTCCTTTCAATTTATAGAATATTACAAAGATATACAAGGAAAGCTGTTATATTATACAATCAAGAAAATCCCTAATTCTATGCGAGTTA
>CAIGRP010049396.1:0-13212 GCA_903798385.1 Fraxinus cuspidata
CACATGCCATCGTAAAAATAAGCTACTACACTGATGTTCATCTTCCTTCGAGATTCTAGCATGAAGTCCATTTTGCTAATCCAATCTCAGTACTACATTCGGTTGTTTGGTATGCTTCCACATGGTTGAATACATGTTCATGCCTCGGGACGTAGATAGAGATCATTGTATGTACTTCTAGCACTCTCTTTATGCTTTCCCGGCTTCCATGGCTGGAGAAGACTGTATATCAGGCTTGCAGCTATGGCTCCAAGAATGGGAGCAACAACAAACACCCATTGATTTTTATAGACACCAGAGACTATTGCTGGACCTATGCTTCTTGCAGGATTCATGGAAGCTCCAGTAATCGGCCTGCATTTTTTCAATTTACTAATAAGTACCTTTAAGAACTCCCTTAATTCTGCTTCCCTTATCTTTTTGATAACCTGATGGAAATTGTGACTAGAAGTTCATATTAAGAGAAAAATAGTGCAGAATGGTGGGATCATTTCGCGTTTACTGCTAATGCAAATAAGATAAAATATGTTACTTTTTTCTTACTTTCAAGTATACAAAAGTTTCTTATTCTCAAATTAAGTTTTAGTTGCCATCAAAGTATACTAATAGCTCACTTAACTCCCTTTTGACCAACAAAAAAATTTTTNTAAAATATGTTACTTTTTTCTTACTTTCAAGTATACAAAAGTTTCTTATTCTCAAATTAAGTTTTAGTTGCCATCAAAGTATACTAATAGCTCACTTAACTCCCTTTTGACCAACAAAAAATTTTTTTATTTTAAAATTTATTTAGTTATTAACCTTCTAAGCTTAGCAAAACATGCATGAAGCTTGTGGGATGTGTCTCACCCTGCAACAAGGGCATTAAATAACACTGTAGCTCCAATTGCAACTCCAGCCAGTTCATTATTCTGATTTCATCGACAACAAATTGCGAAGTCAGTATTTGAATGATCTATTATAGTGTGAAAGAAGATGGTTGATAAGTACCGATAACGTTTAGATAAACTTGTGCAAGAACTAAATATAGATGTACTACGACGAGAAATACGTACTGCTCTATCATCAGAAGCTACTCCACGTATCGTGAGCATAAGATCAAAAGTGATGATGAATTCCCATATAATAGCTTCAAGATCAGTAGTTGAACTGGAATAACGAGTGAGAGTGGGTAGTATATCAGCTTGGTCATTGAATAGTACTTTCAGGGTGAGGCATGCTAGTGTTGAACCCAAAAACTGAGATAAAACGTACAACGGTACCTGCAAGACGATTCCGACGTGTTCAAAAAAAGATTATTGGATAGTACTGGACAATCCAAATTTCGTGTACAAATTATATTCTTACGTGAACAAGTGGAAGTTTTCGTGCGGCTGCAAAGCCAATGGTAACAGCAGGGTTGAAGTGCCCACCAGAAACATGGCCAAGTGCATATATCATTGCCATCAAAGCCAGTCCCCACACCATTGCTAAACCCACAACTGTAAGTGTCTTCTCTCGATCAACTAGAGCAGCACCGCAACCCGCAAAAACAAGAACATAAGTGCCCAAAATCTCTGCTATTATCTGTTCACTCAAGCACAAAATATCCATTACAATTTTGTATATTGTATTGTCTAATGCGATCGATTAAAAACTTACTTGTTGGTAGTACGACGGTGAAACGGAATCTCTCGGAGGGAATTCTTGTGCAGAGTAACCCTTTGCTTCCTCTGTAATGGACAAGTCTGTAGGTAAATTTTGTTTAGAGGAAAAGCTAATAATAGAAGGTGAATTTGCCATTGCAGAAGCAAGATTTTCTCTGGCTACTTTGATATGGTGTCTGCTTTTCACTAACAATTTATAAGAGTCTCCATATAGTTTAATAATCACTTATATAACAGAATAAATGGGGTTGAAAATGTCAAATTATTATTATTATTTTCAACCTACCATGATATAAGGTGGAAGTACCATTTGTTGTTTACAAGGAAAAGTCTTTAATAGGCATATTATAGTGGGACTAAACTAAAACTTAACTACATGTCACTCAATTTTATTTGTCACAATCGAATTATTTAAATTCTACTTTCCAATTCAATAAGGTTAATTCATACGAAAAATAATGTAAATATTGGCATGGCTTTAATAACGCTACTCTAGATGCAAATGAACAATGACAAGTTATTGTGTCCGTTTTTGTTTGTCGAGTTAATGAACTTGAAGGAAGTGACATGAATAGGGGCCCTTCTAGCAGAACTTCTGTTTTTGCTTCTATTTTGTAAAAGGCCTCAGAAAAAAATATTTTCAGAAAATTATTTAAACATGTTCAAAAGTAACTTCCTAATCTCATAAGTATCTTTTGATTTTTCAAAAGCCCTACCAAAGTGCATTAAATTGAATTATAGACTGAGAGAAGACTATCTCGAATAGATTCTACAATCAATTACTTGGCCGGCCATTTGGGTGCTAAGCACAAAAAACACAAAATAAGTTGGGTCAGTCCAAAATCAATAGTCCCTTTAAAAAGTCCATGAAATTGAAATTAGAATTTAGAAGTGAACATGAAAGGAGAAGAACAATTAGCTAAAAACAGGAGAGGCCGGAAAAGCATCTAAAAACAGTCCTTTGTAACTGGAGAATTGTTGGACGCATTTTCTTATCCTTTATTCAAAGCATGCATTAGAGACTTGGATAGCTATTTATGATGTAACTTGCATTTACCTATTCTTATAAATTCGGTAGATCTCCTTGTAAGGTCAAGTTTACTTTGTCTTTAAAGACGTTATTGGGTCTTGAAGTCCATCATAATACAAGTTTATGACGTTCCCAAGTTTTTTCGTCAAATTCTCATTCTCAAATAGATACAAGTATGTCCCTCATTATTGTTTCCGTTAAAAAAGTTATTAAGATAAAATAAAAAACTTAATTGTTCCCGTTATTTTTACATAAGCGAAAAACGAATAAAAATTTAGATTTTAGGCTTCAATCCTTTGATTTCCGGGCTCAGTCTTCTTCAATCGACACCACAAATCAACCAACTAATCTTTCAAACCCACACCCAAACCGGTTGCTCTTGGTAGCCCACAAATGACTCGATGTAAAGGATGTTGTAGCCTCAATAATCAACCACAAAGGCTAGAGAAGAAGGAGAAGACAAGGCACGGTCAAGCACCAAACAAAACCGACTGGGAAGCACAAAGCCAAAGAAGGAACACTGCCTTTTTCTCTTTCAAACACACAACTACCATACATTTTGATACTCACACAAATAGTAACGGGAAGCACATATATAAGCCAAAGGGGTGGGCTTTAGGTTAAGGTAATAGATGCCCAATAGGTAGAATTAATGGGCTGTCAACCAACAAAGCTGTCCAAGGTAATAAACCGGGCCATGATCAACTATAATTAATTAGATTGTTTCCAATGACCCAAATAGGTTGTAGGGTCGGTTTGATTAATTGTGGTGTCGACATTTCACTTCACTCATCGGCCGAGGCCTATAAAGTATAATCCAATAAACCAATTTAACATCATTATCCGAGATTTATTGGGTATCAAAACCCAACAAAGACTAAATAATTGTCCATCATTTTAAAATACGTTAACAATTTTTTGACGAAAACTCTGATTAAAGATGCTAGTTAAAAGAAGGATTAAAGATAAGAAAATGATGAAAAAGAAGTTTAATTATATAAGTGGATTTTACCATTAAGTCATTGACCAACCTCACCTATGGTATTTTAATAAGGAAAATTTGCATATTTTTTACTCAACTTTTCAAAAACGTTCCAGATCTATCCCAGCATTTAAAAATAGTACCAGACATCCTCAACATTTAAAGAAATATGCATGGTTCGTTCTTGTTGACAAAATCCATCCAATTTGACCGTTAAGATAATGTAAAATTAAAATTATCCTTCCCCTTTAATAAACAAAAAGTTTGAACTCTTAAAAAAGAAATATTTCCAACAAAATGTTTATGGTTTTTAAAGCATATTACATGGTATAATGGCTTTATTTAAATGTAGAACACACACGATATTGTCTTAAAACGAACAACAGGTTTTAGTTGATGGTAAACATCGACCAAGGGCCACACTCTACATCACCGTCGTACTTGACTCGACAAGAAAGGTAATCAAGGTTAGAGTTGGCAAAAAAACCCGCCTCGTTGGAAATTTTAATTAACTATAAAAAAAAAAATAAGTGAAAAAAAAAAAAAAAAAAAACAAACGGGACGGGACGGGAAACAGGGCAAGCCCGTGCAGTCTAATGCGCCCCAGAGCCCCGCACTGCCCCGTCTAAGGCTGGGCGGGGGAGTGGCTGTACCCCCGCCTTGAACTCGCCCCATTGCCATCACTAATCAAGGTGATGCATCACTTCAACCGAGGTGCCATAAAGAAGCCAACCATCTAGGATCTAGACAAGATGTTATGCATATTGCATGGAGGAAATTTGAGGCAAATAGCCTCTTCATTGATGGGAAGCATGTCCCACCTTACCTTTTTCAAAAGATCTTCTATACAAAATATTTCATGATTGATTGATGTGACATTTCTATAGCAACCACTCTACCAAATCAACTTGCAAAGTCTACTATTTACATGTCGGCTTAGGCCAAAGGGTTACTAATGGTCAGAAAATATTAAATACACCTGACTAGGCGCTCCAACCGTTGAGATCATGCCACTTGTTTTGTCAGCCAACGGTTATCATTTCATCTCTTTTATTATAAAAAGAAGCACTTAGTGTCATTTAAAAGTAATGCAACTTTATATACTCAATTATAACTTTGCCCTCATATTATCATTTCTACTCTTAGATTCAACCCCTTTTTAATTGGTTGTTCACTTTTTAGCATGTCTCACACTCAAATATTCACTCATACATACATAGATTGACTTGACTTGACTTGACTATCAGAGTCTTTGAGACCGTCCCTCATCACCAGAGAAGGTCACATGCTACAATAGTTTGTCCAAATGTGCAGGAAGGAAACATCTATACGTGAGAGGGATCATGATCCACGTCATCCATTAGATTTTGAGGTCAACATATTCAACTCCAAGGACTCCTAGAGTTATTTTCTGAAAAAGAAAAAGTACTTCAAATGTATATAATCTAGTTTTGACAATTCTATTAATCTTGTTTAGCTAAAATAAGTTAGGCATAGATAAAGAATATGGGAAAATTTCATATCTAAGAAGTTATCTATAATTCATTTCAAAACTAAGTAATACGTTTTAAAATTTCAATAATCAGATATTATGAAATTCTATTTCTGAAATAATTGACTAAAAATAAATTTTATTAATTAAATATATTAAAATCACAATTCTATACAATTTGGTCATAAATTATTTTTTGATCACAAATAAAATTTTTTATAAGCCACGAATCATTTTACGATCACAAATTAAAAATTTTATAGGTCGCAATTTATTTATTGATCACAAATTATAAATTTTATAAGTCACAACTAAGATTTTTAGGTTACATATTATTTAATGGTCATAAGTTATCGATTACATTGGTAAAAAAAATCTAAGTTGTTGATCACAATCTCAAATAATTGGTCGCAATCAATCAAATATTTGATCACAAATTCCACCCCACAATCGTCGTTATGTTGCCGTCGGGCAACGCTGCTGGGCAGCTCTATCATTCGCAGCGTTGGGGCAACTCTATCGTTACCAGTGCAGGGCAACTCTATTGTTACCACCACGCCGGCTATTGTAAAGCAGCTTCGCAACGTACAAATGAGCTTCAGAGAGGCAACATCACGTTGATGTTCAGCTGACATAGTCACATGCACGCGGCGTCATCACCGTCTCTAGCGACAGTGGTAAGAATAGATAGAGAAGGGAGAGAGGTAATCGATCATGTGAGAGAAGGGAGAAGTGGGGAGAGGAAGAGAGAGAGAGAGAGAGAGAAAATGTTAGGGTTTTAATTAAATTTGATAGGTTGGATGGAATTGAGTGGAGTGAATATTTTATACTATTAATATTAATAGTTGAATTATTATCTAATTTATGAATAAATAAACATTATATCTCATTTTGGAATTATATTTTTTTAAAAATCTGGTCTGACGTAATTTCCACATAGAATATTTAGGATTATAAGTTTATATGCCCACTCAAACATACTCTACGTGGTGGACCTCTTAATCAAATGGGCTTGTCTCTCATTTGTTAGGTTGAAGAAATATTGTTTTTCTAGTCGTAATCTTGATAGACTTTGTTAGTGACTTAATGTCTTACGATAAACGACTTCACGTCTTTTTATTATTTGTTGGCACAAATTACTTCCGTGCTATGGTGATCAACCAATTGATTAAGGAACTTATAATGATTGATTAATAATTTTCCCAGCAAAATGTAGAAATTTGGTTAAGTGACACAAAAATAAAAGATCTGAGAAAATTAAATTTGTTTAAGTAAAAATCACACTAGAGGAGAAAACGAAAGAGTCCAAGATCTATTATATCTACATTCATTGTTGAACTAAAACAAATATTAATTTGGTTTCGAAAATGAACTTGAATTTACTAAAGCTAGACTTATTTTAAAATCAAGCTTTATTTTCATTCAAATACCAACAATTATTAAATAAGATATTTGAATTGGAAATAGTTTATTTTCTTGAAAAGAAAAAAAATGGCAATGGTTTAATCCTTTCCAACTCCGAGTTGACTGACTCAGCAAAGTCAATTCAGAAGGATTCAAATTTCCATTTTTACCCCTCATCCGTCGTCCAATCGCCAAAAGGGCAAATACCTACCTCCAACTGGCAATGGCCAAAGCTGTTACAAAAGGAAATCCAAGTTATTTTCCCCTAAATCTTTCTAACAATAATTTAATAATTTGCATTAAAATATAAGAAATCTTTTAGCGGTATAAAGAAGGGTCTCAAGTGTTGTGCTTTCGTGTCTCTATTTTGGTCGTCGCTGTCATTTGTTTATTCAATTGTTCGTGCAAAGAAGAAAAAGGCAGTAAACACGTAACATACGCTACAAGCTAATCGATTTCGTGTAATTGAAATAGTAAGTTGGATTTTTTTTCTTGATTTCCCATTTCTTAGTATTCTTGAATTTACTAGTTTGATTGAAGAGTATGTAGCAGTTGAATTTTTTTTATGTAATAGTAGGTTTTTTGAATTTACGAGTATATTGATTATGGTTAAACAGTTTGATCACAAAGCTGCAAACAGGTGGAAGTTAGGATTTGTAGAAAAGCTGGCTGTGCAGATTTTTTAATGGGCAAATTTTGTTGTTTTAGTTCTGCTTGTGTTCAGGTAATCTTGGGTTGTCTATGTAAATTTTTATATCTGTTGTTCGTTGTTTCGCTCATGTGTAATTTTGATAAACTGGGCATATCTTTTCAGAATTGTATGATCATGGTGTTTCGTGTTATCTTCTACGCATACTTGGTAGGGTGGACCAGATAGTAGTACAGGACACTATTAAGTAAAAGAAGTATGAATCTCGTTGATTGTACTATCCAATACTGCATGGTGCATACTAACATGACCTTGTCGCTTACACCAATTTCAGCTAGGATTGTGATTATTGCAAAATTTGATAGCATACTAATTGTCATATTCACCCGTGAATCGAATTATTGGTACCCAGTGTCACTCTTGGAATTCTAAGATGATAGGTAACATTTGATTGACTCAAAGCTTGATTCCTTTGCAATCATAGCAAGTGTAAACATCTTTCATTTCCTTTCATGTTGTATGCGGATCATAAAACCTTAATTCATTGCAGAAAATAATAAAATTTCAAGTTAAATGGTTTCTGTTGGATGAAATGAAGATACCGGAGTCAATTATGTAGGTTTTATTGATATGGTAAGTTCTAATTCTAGCTCACAGCTTTTATAATAATCAAAGCAGTGAAACGATAATGAGACTGTAGCAATATGTGAAATTGGGTAAACGAGAAGTACCTTTTTTTTTTGTTTTTAACTTTGCATTAATTAATTTAATGGAGGCACTTGTCGTCAATACACCTACAAAGATTGTGAGAAAAATTATGTGCACACTCACACATAGTTAGGCGCTTGGTTTCTTTGGCTTCCATATGCAGATTCTTTCCTTTTTGCGTGTGTAAATTTGCTAGTGCCGTTGTTCCTGATTCTTTTTCTTATCTCTTAATTATGCATAAATGCTTTCATGGATGAAGTTTTCATTTTCCCATATCCTCTCCCAATTCAGTGTTCAGACTCTCAATCTTTTAAAAGCTCAGGCTCGGGAAAAAACCGTGAGGGTCAAATCAAATATGGTTTCTCCTTAGTGAAAGGAAAAGCTAATCATCCCATGGAGGATTACCATGTTGCAAAGTTTATAAAGATAGATGATCATGAGCTTGGACTATTTGCGATATATGATGGCCATATGGGAGATCGCATTCCTTCATACCTGCAGAAACATTTGTTTGACAATATATTGAAGGAGGTATAGTGTCGTAAAATATAATGGTTCCATTTCATGATATAGATGTCAATAAGGTTAACATTCATGGCATTTTTGGTAAGGAGGATGTCAGTATTAATGAAGTAAAAGAAAACTTGTTATTGTATTGTGTAGTTCTGTCAAGCATTTTGCACTAAACATGCATTCATGGATGCCTTTCTCATATATGTTGTTTTTCCTTTTCCAGGATGAGTTTTGGGTCGATCCAGGAAGATCGATGTCAAAAGCGTATGAGAAAACTGATCAATCAATTCTTTCAGACAGTTCCAATTTGGGCCGAGGTGGGTCCACTGCTGTCACAGCTATTCTAATAAATGGCCAAAGGTTATGGGTAGCTAATGTGGGAGATTCACGAGCTGTTCTTTCGAGGGGAGGTCAGGCTTCACAGATGACCATAGACCATGAGCCTGGTACTGAACGAGGCAGCATTGAGGACAAAGGAGGTTTTGTTTCAAATATGCCAGGTTTCTTTTCGTAACTCAAGTAACTAAAATTGATTATAAATTTCCCATATGAAAAAATTATGCTCTGAACCTCTTGCATGAGAGAAATATGTCAAAAAAAACTTCTCCTTTTTAATCGGATTATTTATAAACAGTAAGACTTTTCAATTTATCTCTTTACCTAGTTTAATCAGTTTGTGCACCAATTCCAATAGATATGACCTTAGTGAAGTCAATAAAGCACAACATGTAGGCAAGAAACTCTGCAATCTAAAATTTTGTCTCTTCCAGTCTAGAGAGCTAACTATTTTCTTTTGTCCAAATGTTCAGAACTGTACTGCAAATTCATCACCCTCTAGGAATTATTTTAAAATATGAGTTATTATTTATTTTATTCGTACTTCATTAAGCAAGACCTGATTTCTCACATTATTTTGGCTTGTTGGTCTCTCCTAATTCTTTCTTCCTATCATAAAAATAATACATTGTAATGGCTGCACCTTCCAACAATATAAACCATCAAATCAGTTTCTATTTCGTAAAATGTACTGTTCATGGGTGTTGTTCATCATTTTGAACAGAACCTAAAATCCTTTGATATCATTTCATCATAGATTTAATTCTTTTCTTTCTCGTGGCAATCTTCCCTAGCAAACCTCATTGTGAACTTCATCTTTGCGGACTAAATGAGAAATTTCCAAAAGCTTTGATTCACAACTCCTCTTTGGTGTCACCATGTTTTCTTCTCTTCACTTATGGCACGTTTGTTTGCGAGCACGGATACTACTGGACAGTATTAAGAAAGGAAAATAGGGTAAATTTTATTTTATTTTATTATCCAATCATGTCCAGTACAACGTACTAAATATGTATTTGTGATCTTTAGATCTATCAGATTCAACGGGATGGAAAATCTTTCATTCCCTAGGTACATGTTACGTACATCAGAGAGAATTCTTTTCATATTGCTATGGTTATGAGGGGAAATTAATTTTAGAAAATCTAGAAGGAGAGGGAGAAGGGGTCACCATTTCTGTGGTTTTATATAACAAAAAACATATCAAACTTCTTCACTGTAAAAATTAAATGGGGAAGCAATCCTGGAGCATCAATTTCAGGAATATGGCATACATGAAGTGTAAATACCTGATTCATGGGGATTAAAATCAGATTTTTATAAAAGTTGATGAAATGTATTATTGAAAAATTGTGGGTCCCATGTAATAAGTTGTTAGAATTCATTGTTGACTTTAACTTAGATTTTAATTCGTACCAATACACACATGCGCAAAAAAAAAATAAATAAATAAAAAATAAATAATACACACACGCACGCACGCACGCACATATATTTGAAAAGCTTATGAACGTTTGAGTTTAGTATTGGAAAGCTTGGGGAATTTTTTTCCTCATAAATCATCTTACTTTCTTTATGAGAAAAGTCGGCAGCTATAACTAAGAATGAAAATATACATATCCTGCTAGAATTGGAGGAGCTGAGAATAACTATGATATCCCTTTAAATTATTCTTTGTACTCTCTACAAGTAGGAACAATATGACCCATTTTTACCCTTTTCTATTTGCATAATGTAAAATTGGATGATAGTGGGGATACATTGATGCACCAATTAGATGCAAGGGTTTTGTTGTGGCAAATCACTGGATTCAGTTTCAGCTCTAAAAAAGCAAATGTTTCATCTTGCAAGAAAGATACAATGTAGTTCATGTTCCATCTCTCCTGAAATTGCCTATTGGATAAATGTTTATTCATGCATTCGTGATTTATATTTCTTTATCAGGGGAATGATGCTGGCAATATTGTTAGGCCTAAACGTGCTATTGCTTGTTTAAAAATTAGTTATTCCATTACTTAGATCCTTTTCTTAGCTTTCTATTAATTGTATGATTATCTTACTTCGATTAAATGTGCTTCTCGGGCCATGGTACATGGCACATATCTTCCAGGGGATGTCCCTAGAGTAAATGGGCAGCTGGCTGTTTCTCGTGCTTTTGGAGATAAAAGCCTTAAATCACATTTGCGGTCAGATCCTGAAATTCAAAATACAATTGTTGATATCAGCTGCGATGTTCTTATCCTTGCAAGTGATGGTCTTTGGAAGGTGATGCATATTTCCTGTGTCAATTGCATTGGTGGTTGTTGTGCAAGAATAATTTTTAAAAAAAAAGAGTAGCACGTTAATGAATTGTTTGTTATGCTAGGCTCGACAGTAAAACATTTGATTAAGGAATAAAAATAAGTTGAAATCTTGTATGTTATCCTGTACAATATTGTTGAGTGATGTGTAATAAACATGCCCTATGTTCTTAATCTCTTCTTCTAATACATGATCGATTCAGGTTGTGGATAATCAGGAGGCAGTTGATATTGCACGAAGAACTAGAGATCCTAAGAAAGCAGCCGGGCAATTAATAGCTGAAGCGTTGAAAAGACAGAGTAAAGACGACATCTCTTGCATTGTTGTTAGATTTAGGTGATGAACTTATTTTCTCACGTCGTTGCTTCACATCTGCTGGGAAATAAGAAATATATCACATTACACCCATGTATCGGCTCTAGAATTTGAAATAATGTCCTGTTGGCGTAAAATCTGGTCCGATGCTAAGCAGGAAAATTTACATAAGGAAAGAAAGGAAGGGGACACTTGTAAATTTTGTTTCTGTCACTAGTTTTTGTCGGTTTTCTGGTTGATGTCTTCTTCAGTGATAATATTCCTCTTTTAAATCCGATGTATTCTTATTTCTTCAATCAACATTCTTGTTTGAGAATTTAAAATCTGGGCCTTGTAGAAAATTTCTCAAAATGTACATGAACAATAGGAATATGTCATGTTGATTTAGCCATCTAGCCAGATTGAATTAATTATTCTTGATTGCATTTGAAGATCTTTCAAACTATACGCGACACTCTTAACAAATTAAATAAAGTAACTTGAAAATACATAAACAAGCACAAGGGATTTTTTTTTCTAAATAAATTAACGGATTTAGCTTCTGCAAGTGTTTGTTTGGAGAGATTATTTAAAGTGAAATGATTTCTACAAATAATGTGTGATTGAAAATGAAATTGAGGAAAAATGATATTTAAATGCGTTGTACCAAACAATCACTAAATAACACATTTTTATCTTTGTTACTTTTAAAAAGTACTTCTTTCCAATTTTTTTGAAAGCAGGCTGGATTGATTGAAAAAAAATTGAGAATCGTTCTTGTTATACATAAAAATCAGAAAAATAAATATTCTTCAAGGCAATTACCTGAAAATTTAAATTAAAAAAAAAAAAAAGGGAACATGGCCAGCAGAGAATTGTTTCCGCCGTCATATTTCAAAGCCCTAAACCCTAATAGAGCGGACCCAGTTCTATATAAATTAACCGTCCCTTTGTTATACGATCGCCGCCATCGGCTCTTGCTCAATGCTTTCTCCATCAGTATTTGTTCGTCCGAATTCTAATTTATGTAATTCTTCCTCTGCATAGTTCATCATAAAAACAGATTTCGTGTCTAGTGTGTATATGTGTGTGTGATTTTGTACGAATTGCCTCTTCTTTCAGCTTCAGAGATTAGAGATCTAATGATCGATTTTCTGTGGGCTTTGTTCTGGAGGCAAATATCTACTTTCCAAGCTTTAAGATAACCCAGAAAATTTTTGCTCTGTTTTCTGGGTTCGCTTGCTTTGGTATATTTCTTATTCCCTGTCGCATTAGATCTAATGTATTGTTCTATGATCTACAAACATTAATCTTTTCACACACACACAAAAAAAAAAAGCTCAGAATTACTTTGCTTATGATAAAATTTGTCAACAAGAAAACCACTATGAAGCTGGAATTTAAAGAAAAAGGGTTCCTTTTATTTTAACTTGGATATATGCAGATGATAAAGCCTTAAAAATCAAGAAAGACAACCCCTGAATTGGGACTTTTAACTAAGAACTATCGGAAAAACTATTTAGTCGATCACGACTCTTTTGATTCGTTATTAACACTTTATCGACTTTTTACAACATTCAGTTCAACTTACTATACAATCTCAGAAGTAACCTTCAAAGAAAGCTTCCAATTCGTACAAGTTTGCATTTTTAACGTATTAAAACTCTTTCAAAATCACTATACAATGCTCAATTGTATAAAGAAATTGAGATTGCCACTTCATACGAGGGACATTTGTCGTAGCGGAAGATTATAGGAAAGATAAATAATTTCACAAAGATGAGAAAACTCACGAAAATTTTTATTCAATTCAAAAATTGTGGCCTCAAAGGGTTTACAATATTTTAAATAGTAAAA
>CAIGRP010049397.1:0-33154 GCA_903798385.1 Fraxinus cuspidata
TCTAACGCCACTCTTTCCCTGCAATTTCTTCGTTTGACGCATACCCAACCCACCCAACCACCCAACGCAGGGTGCTATACATTCGGAATCATATTGGAGTAAAGAAAAAGGATAAGCAGTAACATCATATAGAAGAATGGCGGACCAGCTAACGGACGATCAGATCTCCGAATTCAAGGAAGCCTTCTCCCTATTTGACAAGGATGGCGATGGTATGTATAATCGTGTTTATGTGCTTGTGTTAAAATGATTTGTTGGTAGTCGGTTTATTGATCTATTATTTTACGATATATAAATATGTGCGAATTGTTGGTGGTTTATTTGTTGATCTGTTATTTTCAGATACGCGCCTGTATTTTTGTATTGAAATTAATTGTGGGATTTTTTGTTTGTTCATCCATTATTTTTCAGATCTGTTTGCTGGTTCTTGATTTTTTTTTTCTTTCCAGATTTTCTGTGTTACCCTTTTTGTTTGTTTCTATTATAGGTTCTTCATGTTTATTATTCTATGATCTATCTTAATTCTGTGCTGCAATATAGATCACCCTGTAGAATCTGACTAGTGTGTAAATCAGTATTTCTGCAAATGCTTTGATTTTTGTATTGAAAGGGCTTCAATTGAGAATGAACTTATCATAATATTTAATGACAAAAAATTAATCAATTGGTTGATTTTGGCCTGGAGGTTTTTTTTCCATTTTTTTTTCTTTTATGGGCCACAACTTGCGCGCACCCCGACTAATCCCACAGGCCCTGAAGTTTACGGCCGGGTACTCTCACCTCAATGGTCTTGAGGAAACTCGAACCGGTGACCATTGGGGAGCAAATCCAATGCCTAACCAATTGAGGAACCCCTCAAGGTTATGGCCCGGAGGTTTTTAGGGTTGGTTATGTCTTTAGGTGCTGCTTCTGGAGGAGAATCGATTGGTGGATTTTCATTCTTTATTGCACATTGCAGTTGAGTTATAAGTTTGTCCATTTGTGCTAAAAATGTTTACAACCTGCTGGATCTTTTGAATTCCATTATTTTGGAATGTGGGGTTGTTGAAACTCATATTTAATCCATTTTCCTTCTCCACTGCTCGTGTTAGATTGGGTTAAATTAAATTACTGATGAGTAAATGTTGAGCTTATATAGGTCATATGAACTTGATCATCATAAATACTTCTTGATTTGCCTTTCTAGTGAAGTCCTCATGATGCAGAATTTGAATACGTAGCACAAGATCTTTACGTGGCTGAAAAGATCTCTGCCCATTGAGTTGAACTTTAATCGCAAATCCATGTAAACGGATAAGACAATCTGTCTGTGTTGCACGGATATTTCAACTAGGATAGTGTGTCCGTGTCGAACAGGTCCATCATGGTCATTTTTCTTTCTTCATAAAAAAATATTATATATTTTTAACTCAAAGTTATTATTAAATAAATAAGGATGTTTTTGACCCACATTATTTTGAAAGAATATATTCTGAAATAGTAGATTGATGGAAAATATGTGGTTGAAAAAGAAGGAAAGGTTATTAATGTGATGAAAATATTATTTTATTAAAGAATGTGTGGTTGAAAGTAAGTAGAATAATGAGAATGAGAATTTTAATGTGTACCAAAAAGGGGCTAAATACTCATATTTAAAAGATTTCAATAAGAGAATTTAATAACGATTATATTTGAAAAATCGCGTGTTTTCGGTCTCACGCGTTGGTGTCGATGCATCATAGCAATCCATACACTGGTTATTTGTATGTGCAGTCCATGTTCTTTAACGTGTTGATTTTGTTGTCATAGTAACTGATTTTACAACTTTCAATCTATTACGCTTGAATTGCACTGAAAAGATGTTTTTAGGTATTAATAAATTTCTCCTTACTTTCTAAACCTATTCACTTCCATCTACAAGATATGTGTTCTGCCTCACATGCTTCTTGTAACATAATTTATATTCCTGTTGATGTTCATTTCAGCTATTTAAGATGAAATTTTGTTAATGGACTTCTGCAGTTATCTCTTGTATACTTCATCTAAACACATTGCCACAGGTTGCATCACTACTAAGGAGCTCGGTACTGTGATGCGCTCTCTGGGACAGAACCCAACTGAGGCCGAGCTCCAAGATATGATCAATGAGGTCGATGCTGATGGGAATGGGACAATTGACTTCCCAGAGTTCCTCAACTTGATGGCCCGGAAGATGAAGGACACCGATTCTGAGGAGGAGCTCAAAGAAGCTTTCCGGGTTTTTGACAAGGACCAAAACGGTTTCATTTCTGCAGCTGAACTCCGCCATGTCATGACAAATCTCGGTGAGAAGCTTACAGACGAGGAGGTTGATGAGATGATCCGAGAGGCTGATGTGGACGGCGATGGGCAGATTAACTACGAGGAGTTCGTCAGGGTCATGATGGCCAAGTGAGAAATCTAAATTATTAGATGAATGAAGATAGACAGGAAGGGCAGGTCAATTGATGAAATTTCCATTCCTTGTTAGGATGTGTTCTTTTGACATCATCTTTGTTTGATTTCTTGCTAGTTTCTATTTTTTGCATTGTTTTCTAGTGCAGTTCTTCGGTGCATGCTTGTTTGTAGTCCAGGTTGTTAGCCTCTTCAACTATTCTGGTATAATGAACCTAGAACAATTGGAGAACTATAATGTTTTTCATACTTTTGACAAAGTCGATTGATTATTTCTCCTTCCGTTAAGCTTGTCTCGTGATCCTATATGTTTCTTTCGTGTTTACGCAATGGATGAATTCTTCTGATTAGGATTGTCCGTTGCTTCAAATCTAGCTCATGACTGCATAATAATACCAGAGGGCCATTTTTCCAAATGTAACATACTAGCTCCACACTTCCTGATGCGTGCGTTGGTACAAAGGATCATCTGCACTCCACTTGTCCCTAGAATGAGGTCGAATTGAAAAATCTACAGCCAAGTTATAATTGGAGCAAAAATGGCTTTGTGCCCTCTCCAAGTGGTTTAAGAACTCGACATATTGCACCAATTTGGCCACAGATATTTCATTTTTAAGCTAACAGAGTCAGATAAAGTTATATTGAGAAAATGATATATACACGCATGCAATGCAATGCAACACAGCACAACACCACGCCGATATTTAGTATACAAAATTGGATAAGACCGATTAGTATCATGAACAAAATTTTAATTTTTTAAATTCAATATTGTCTAAGTTTGTGCAATCCACACCACCTACCTACTGTAATCCTGGCATGCCATGTTCATGCAATAAAAAGCATTAGGGCTCACTGATATCACAGCGACATGTTAACCAAATTGTGGGCATTGTGCCTTTGCACCAGATAATAGAACACTAGCAAATCATGCTAATTCTGTAATTCATATTCGACCTCGAGTAGAGTAAATAAACCCCTTCAAAATAGGGCGACTACTCCCAAGGTTTCCCAAGTCAAGACCGGCACGAGCCTTGATTACGATGTATAAACCCTCTAGATCCATAGCAAGGCAGACAGATTGAAGAATGCAATCATAAGCTTTGCATAATTCCCAACATCTCAGTGAAGGGAACATATCGGCTGTGTTATTCAGCTGCATGTTTTCTATAATACTCGGATTTTCTGAATCCAGAACAAGAAGCAACATACCTGCATGTACTGCAAACAAGAGTGATAATATAGCTTTTAAGAGCCAATAGATTTTGACTGCTAAGAATCAAATGCTTCCATGTGGTTCGCATCAAATAAGTTGAAAAAACTCATGATGTCCCAAATCTTACACCTTCCTTCCCACGAGCAGCAGTTGAACAACCTCGCAGGCAGCTTAACAATGGTTTAACAATAAGAAATGCCTGATTGAAAACGACAACAAAACCAAGCTCCCACGCACCGATCATTTCATTCAAACCATATCCATGTGACAGCAATCTCAAGACACACGGTTGCCAACCGTTTGATACAGCGACCTAAGCTGTGTGTTCCATTTCTCTATCGCACTGTACTTCTTCATTCCCTTTGACCTGCAGGCGCATATTATTGTGATAAAAATATAATTGGAATGTGAAAGAAAAAGCTGTACTTGAGAAAAAAAAGATGAAATTTATCAAGAAAAAAATGGAAGGAAGATGTTGACAAGTAAACCTGTCACCACGTTCCAACAGCCGATTCACTTGGTCAATGTGCCCATCAATACGATTATCCAAGATAAGGGACACTAACAGCTCTTCGACATCTTTTTCTGGCACATTAAGTTCCTGCAAGTGAAAAGTGTCAGCACTTCTCCATAAATCACCTACTGCAGCCTTTACTTCAATCTAACTATTTCAATGATAACCCCGCTGAACAATGTGTACCTCTTCAACTACACATAGGTGTTGCCTATAATCATTTCTTCATAACTTTAAAGCCAGCTCTATTGTCTATGAATTGAAATAACTTAGTACATTAGCAAACAGATATGACTCTATGACCTGGGCATGTTCAAAAACTCAGTGCAGTCTGCTCTCACGTGGAAGTTAAAGTGGAATTTTACAAACCAACCACAGTATCCATACCCATTGCATGCACCTCCAAGAAAAATGTAGACCAAGAAAACAAAGAACAAAAACCAAACAGCGTACAAGACAAAAATCAAATAATCCCTAGTAAAATAAAAGAAAAGTATATTAAATCTTGTATCACCTTTGATATAAAGGGGATCCGAATTCTTGTATAAGGCTTAATGAGCTTAAGCAACACTTGTGTTCTCACGTTCTTCAAAAGATCTTCAATGTAATTTCGGATAAATGGATCATCCATTATCGTCCTTCTGTTACTCTGAAATAATTCCCACCAGACTTGTTTCAGAACAACAAGAAACAAGATAGACTAGTAGTATTCCAACAGAAGATAACACATGTTAGCATGTAATAGTTGTACCTTCAGAATTTTCTCAAACTCTAATATCTCATTCCGTTGATATGCCGCTATTAGGTTTGTCATGGCCAATATCTCAGGGTCATTTTTATATCTACAAGTAACAAAAGCAGGTGAGGTGGAGGATCTATTATTCTACGCTGCAGGAAGGTAATAAGTTGCTAAAATCCATTAAACAACTTACGGCTTAGCCTCTTGACCATCTAATGGGTTGACCTCAGATATCATCAGCATATTAGCCAGAACCAAATATCTGCCAGGGAGGAGAACCATCATGGACAATATTAGAATGTAAAGGGGTTGGATTTCAGGTGTAATCGAGGCAAGCAGCGAAGTAAAAAATTAGTCACTCTGTCCACAATTGTATTCTCATTTCCTTCACAAGACATCCCCGAATAATATATAATAATTCACTTTCAGAAATGGCTTTACTTGAATTACATAATACGACAAGCAAGGATTTTTGGCCATTAATTTTGAGGGTGAAAAAGAAAAAGTCACGCCACATGCTCAAGTATTTATCTCTCACCTAAAACAGCATGCTCTTGCAGGTCCTCCCATTAAATTGTGATGGTGGGAGTATATTTATAGACTCAGATTCTGCATATGCAACATTATGTTTATATAAACAAGTTCTTTCACAGCAATTTTCGGGATGTGTCAGGGCGGCTTTTAAATTTTCTTTTTCCTTCTATTTTTTTCTCCTCTTATTTGTATTTTAATTAAGATTCGGTATTTATCATTTTACCTTCAGAAATTTAGACACTTAAAATCTTAACGTTCAACTGGATAGAAACTGTCCACTGGGGATGCAGTTGCTACAAAATCAAAACATTGAGGACCAAGCTGCTACAGATTGAAGATTGAAGACCTACTTGCTCTATATTGAATAGCTTGTGAACAGTCGCTGTAATTTTTCCTAAAATAATCGTTCAGCTAAGGTATACAATTACTTCAATTGCAAAGGTCATAGTGAAGTTGATCTTTCAATTGTTTCATTAAGGATGCTTTACTTGTATACTACGAAAATAAAAGTAATGCATCCCCAAGTAATTCTATGCCATGTAAAAGTGACAATCAAATAGGGGAAGGATTGAGGTACACAAAGGGTTTGTTAGAGACATACTTTAAACACTGGATACGCCTATGGTTCCCAGCTTCATCATAGTTCTTAAAAGCTTCAAAGAAATCAGTAGCTGCCTCAGTCCATTGTCGCTCTGCCATATGCATTTTTCCACCACACTCGCGAATAATTCCCATTATTCTAGGATGAGGAATAGCTGACTTGATTGACAGTGCTCTTTGATATAATTCCTGCAATAAATTCAACATTCAATTGATATCAGCCTATGTTGCAAGTGTTTATCAACAGTCTAAAAAAAAAAAAAAAACACCAATCCTTAACAGCATATTTCGTGGGACCACAAATACTACTCACTTATCCACCACTCATTTCTATCTATTTATAAACAAAACCATTTATATACACTTCCCAAACAAGCTATTAGTATATGAGCAACATTTGGTATATTCATTTTTCTCAGAGTCCATAAGAACATTTCTTCGTATCCTAGTGAAAAATTAGTAATTCACATAAAATTTTGTTTCCCCTTCGTACTTTTCTGTCAATATTTGAAGGGAATGATTGGCATAGTAGATCTTACTCACGTAAAACTCCATAGGTGTTTTCTAAAATGACAGCTTAATCTATGCCCAATCATGCTTTGCATAATCTTATAGCATCACCCACAAGCTTAACACCTCTATAATTTGAACAATCTTGAATATCTCCTTTAGTATTGCAAATATGTGTTCTCTAATAATCTTCCTTTTATAGGTAAGTCATATATTTACTCTTTTAAGATATTATCAAATACTTTGCCAATCATAAAATACTTGCTTCATCTATATACTTCAATTGTCAATACATTGACAGAGATATTTGGACCAATTACTTTTGTTATCTTCATACTCTGCATAGCCTCTCCCACTTCCAAGACTTCTTAACCTTCTAGTGTAGTTAACATGTGTCATCTTCAATAGCGTTTCACATTCCGAACCTCCACATTATGGATTCCATTAAATAATTTGCCAAAAAAAATAATTACTTCATTTTCTTTATCATTCTCTCTTAATTTTAATAGACATCTAAACCTTCACATCCCATCGGCAAGTTTTTTAACTTGTTAGGTTTTTACCCTTGAACTCTCTCACTACCTATTTATTAGGTTTTCATCTATGTTGTACGAACACTTCAACTATGATAGCGTGTCCGTGTCGGACACATGTTGGATACCTATACACTTCGGATACTCCACCATTATCATTTTTCTTTTTTATTAGAAATATTATATATTTTTAACTTAAAATTATTCGTAAATGTACTCATATATTAATAACAAGTATTAAATTAAATTTATACTATATAAATCAAGAATTTTAAAGAATTTAATAAACGTGTCGTGTCAGTGTTTTTTTCAAAAAAGCGTGGAGCCTGTTCCAGGCCCTATAACGAGCGCTTCAACTTATAGACTTCCGAGAAAGAGGTGGAGGTCAAACCAGGAGGTAAGGTCATGTAACCTCCTCTTTGAGATCACCATGGAGGAAAGCGTTTTTAACATATATTTGATGAAGTGACCAACCATGGGAAGCAGCAATAGAAATAGCAGTCTGCACTGTAGTCATCTTGGTAGCAGAAGCAAAAGTCTCCTCATAGTCCACCTCATACTCCAGTCTGTTACCCAGTGCAACCAATTGTGCTTTATATAGATCCAAAGTCCCATCAGAACGGAGTTTAATCGAGTAAACCCACTTGCAACCAATGGCTTTAACATTTGCAGGCCAAGGAACAACATCTAAGGTATTGTTGTCCTTAAGAGCGCGAAGTTCTTTTGCCATTGCCTCCCGCCAACATTCATGCTTGATAGCCTCAGAGTACCATATAGGAATAGGGATGGATGACACGGTAGCATGAAGAGGTGTGAGAAAATCCATACCGATCGGAAGGACAAGAAATTCTAGTAGAGTGGCGAGGAATAGTGCCAAAATCCAACTCATTCTCTATAATCTATATGCATCATCTGAGTAGGCTCAGGAAGGGGCAAAGTTGGGCATCGTCGTTCATATACAAATTCAGGCTTGAACTGTTCTGCGGTAGAAGGTAAGTCATCAAAGTGTGGATGAACATTTATCTCAGTCAAAGACTCAACATGAGTGGGGAGGGAAGAAATATTGATTTTTCGAAGAACACAACATGACGAGATATACGTAATCTATTTGAGCAACGATCATAGCAAATATAACTTTTGTGAGAAATACTATTACCCATAAACGCACATCTAACAGATTAAGCAGAAAGTTTGTTACATTCATGAGGAGATAAATGAACAAAAAGAAATACAACCAAATGTATGCATGTTAAGATAGTTAGGATGCTGATGATACAAGTGATAATATAGAGTCTTAAAATTCAAAACACCGGAGGGCAATCGATTAATTAATAGACTGTCGTAGATAAAGCTTCGACCCAGAATTTAGATGGAACGGAAGATTCAAGTAATAATGTACGAACATCTAACAGATGGCAATTCTTGCGTTCAGCAACACCATTTTGCTAAGGTGTATAGGGATAAGAACTTTGGGAGACAATGCCTTTTTGGTGAAGGAAATGATAAAACTTATGACACGCATATTCACCTCCTGAATCAGATCTTAATACTTTAATGGGCAAAGAAAATTGAGTTTTAACATAAGCAACAAATTGTTGAAATACAGAAAATACCTCAGATTTAGAACAAAGAAAATAAATCTAGGTATACTTGTCATAATCATCAATGAATATAACAAAGTATTTATAATGCGGATAAGATATAATCGGAGACATAGCTCACACATCAATATGAATCAAATCAAAACTTCTTTCAATTCGACTACTATGAGAAGGAAATGGAAGAGACTTACTCTTACCTAATTTGTATGTGGAACAATTAAGAGACATGGAGTGAAAATTGATCTTTATTGCCCAACAAACCAGAGTTTATTAAATGCGATAAAACAAAGGAGTTAGGATGACCAACCGTTTGTGCCATACTTTATTTTTATTGTTAACATTAGTACAAGTCATAGACAATTAGAGGAGTGGAAAAGAATAGAGAAAATAATCGACCAACTTTAGGCCTTTCGCAAGTATCTTCCCCTACACCTGGTCCTGGACAATACAGCCATCACGAGAAAACCAAACATCAAAGTCATTATCAACCAACTGGCCTACAGATATAAGACTAGTAAAAAGCGCAAGAGATACGAAAACATCTCCAACAGAGGAATTAACATCTCCAACGGCATAAATAGGTTACTGGCTACCATTAGCAATCTAAATGTATGAGGATCCCTTATATGTCCAAATATTGCTAAGA
This sequence comes from Fraxinus cuspidata, assembly GCA_903798385.1. Lineage (NCBI taxonomy): Eukaryota > Viridiplantae > Streptophyta > Magnoliopsida > Lamiales > Oleaceae > Fraxinus > Fraxinus cuspidata. Next base: position 9,306 of record CAIGRP010049397.1, read on the forward strand.
GTATCAGTAGAGCTAGTCATATGATTAGATGCACCGGAATCAACAAGCCATAATGATAATGGTAGGGAACCGTTACCTTGAAGCTCCAAGGTTGAAAAAGCTAAAATAACCATTTACTGGACAATCTCAGGAGTAAAGACACTTGAATCACCACCAATGGAAGAGGAAGAACCAATTATAGCTTAACAAGCATTAGCATGACAATTTTGAGGACGAGTAGGGCACTCTTTGATAGTATGTCCTGGCTTCTTGCAGTAATTGCATTAATTCTTCGCATAGTGGGTAGCAATATATCCATATTCCTTGCAGCTAAAGCATTGAAATTTCCGCATGTCTCTACCCTTCCCTTTCCTTTGAGCAGCTTAGACAAATGCATTAGTTGGTAGCTTGTCTTGCTGGTAAGTAGCTTGTGTAGCAAGGCGTTGCTCTTCTCGAAATAACTTCCCGAAGCACACATCCAAAGAAGGAGATGGATCGCGATTCATCAAATTAGATCGAGTAGCCTCGAATTCAGTTGCAACTTCATCAAAAATGATATCTCTTGTTTTGCTCATGAACCTCTTGAACTACAACAAGAGAACCATATGGTATATTTGCATAAATTATATTAGCAAGCTATGCCATAAGTTTTGAAATCCAGAAAATACTCCTGAATTGAGAGATTGCCTTAAGTATAACTAGCAATGTCAGATTCCAAATGATATCATCGGGCTGTGCATCTTCGATCTTCCATTTTGCCAATTCTGAAGGATCCGTGAGAGTTGAATCACCCCCATCTATATGACCCCCATAATTCCTTCCCAGTAACGAAAAGTCAAAATTGAAATTCCCCGGCAGAATAATTCATAACCGTAAATTTCACGTCGAAAAAATATGAATTACAAGTCGACATTATTAAAAAAAAGCTCAACAACTCACAAGCCCAATGAAAACAATACTTTTTTTTATCTTTAAAAGCCCAATACACCAGCTTAGTAAAATAAGCAGCCCCAATTATATCCAATAAATAGGCTCGATTGCAAACCCAATTCTACAGGCCCACAATAGACGAGCCCAATTACAGCCTTAATTATATCTAATAAATTCCCGACCCAATTCTACCCACAATAAACAGCCCAATTGCAACCCCCTATACCTCAGCCGCGATCCACACTCTTCACCTCTAAGACGTTGGAATCTGCCGAATCAACCAGGAAGAAGTCCCTGCTTTGCGACACGAGAGATTCCCGACACAGGAAGCTAGAATTTGCTGATTCTATTAAGACCCCGACACTGTAAATGCCGACAACAAATTCATTGACATAAAGAGAGATTCACGTGGGGTCAATCACATGGGGTTGTCGACACGAAGACTCCAAAGATTGACCGCTATCACGATGAAATGATCCGCCAAGTGAGTCTCAAAACCAAGAATTGAATTTACTGTAGAAGCCCAAAAAAATATCGTTGCCCAAAAGAGTTCTCTTAGATCGAGAGATCTGATACCATGTCAAACTCAATGGATTTCTGCTTGAATGCCTCTTCATTTGAGAGTTGCCTTGATTAAATAGGTAGAGTTTTGCTCATTACATGGCCGAGAATTAGCCATTACATAAATCATGCCAATTAAATATGGAATATACACTAATTACAGAATATCATACGATAACTATCCTACTAACAAGAAGTTGGGCTCTCATCAAGAATAACTTAGCAATCCTCAAACAACCTATTCACCCTCGAACGTGCTTGGATGAATCCATTTGACATTTTTTTCCCACTAAACTGTTGACTTGGTGAAGAGGATGGAGTTATAGAGTAACTAGTTCATAGTTGAATCACTTATTTATACTAGATAAAATATAAAGTTATGAATTATTAACATTCTTTATATAAGTACTATTTTGAGTGTTAAGTTTCAAAGATAAATATTTAATATGTAATATATTGTGCTCAATTTTAACAACATACAAGAAAATATACTTACAAGTATTAGTAAAAATCTTCATTCTTATTAAATTGAACTTAAATGAAATTAAGCTAATAATTGTGCAATAACAAACATATAGTAAAAGTTGAAAAGCGTCTCTTTTGTGAATTATATATGGACATTTATAATAAAGGTTAGTGAGATTAATCCTAGAGATAATATATATGAGCATAATTATTTTGCTTCTCTTCATAGTAAAACAAAAGGCCAAAATATTAAATCAAAATTTATTTATATAGCCCCTGTTTGAGCCGCATTTGTTTGCCCAAAATGCATTTTGGAATAGTATTTTATTAGAAAATGTGTAGTTAAAAAATAAGGAAAATTTTTTGGTTTACATGTAAAATTATTTTATAAGAGAATATGTGGTTGAAAATGAGGTTTGAAAAAATGAGTTTTTGAAAAAAGTGAGGCCAAACATAGGCATAGTATGTCATAATCTTGCATATCAGTTCTGCTTAAGAATGCAAGAAAATGACTCTGGTTTGATGGTAATGTACATAACCATTAAACAATAATCGCGATTAAGTAGTTTTTTCTCCCAAGTAACTTGTTACGGCACCTTCAAGAGATCCAAAACCGATCAAGGCAATGTGGTCAACAAGACTGGCCAAGTTAACCAAGTCACAGAGTTTTCGCTTTGATTTGTCAATTCGATATGGACTTTATGGGACCCCTAGCCCACTTTTATTGGTTATTCAATGAGTCGCACTTGTACACCAAATCACAAGTCATCCCAAAATTTAAGTAGTTTTAAAATTTCTGTTTTATCTTCAAAGCCATAATTTACATTTACTCTTTCATGTTCCAAGTCACATTTCCCAATATGACTTCAAATCTCGGGCAGCAAAAACATGATCTTGACTAGTAGTTGTCAGAATAAATTCATTCATGTGTTTCAAAATCATTTCTTCAATCTATTCAACTTCCATCACCTCATATTTTTAAACCTAATTAATGATTATTATTCCTACACTGTTTCAGCTCTCTTCTTTACCTAATTACCACATGCCAAAGATTACAGGCAATAGCCCACCTTTTCTAGTCCTATCACCTACCTCTTCCCATTTCAATTACACTTTATCTTGATTTTCTGCTTGACAACCTCAAAAATAGAACTTTTTTCAAACTGTAGTGAGAATATTACGAGTAAAATTAATTAAACGTAAATGTTTAAGGATTAATACAGGAATATTACTTCCGACAGATCAACCTATATGCCCCGTTTCTTCTAAGAATGACCAAGTCCAGTCACGTGAACTAAAACTCTTAAACTATTTATTTTTCATACACGTGGTAAGTTCTTTTATGATATGAGTTACCAGCAATTTATGATTAGAGATTTTTTCCAACAAGTTTATTATCTTATAACCTAATCATGTATATCCTAGCCTTGCATAAACCAATGGGGATGCTTTTTTAATTCATGCATTTATTTGGGATGGGTGCTTATATATCTTAATTAGCTCTTCCTTGCCATAATTGCAACAATCTTTTACTGTTAAAGGGCTATTACTTTTGAAGAGACGTGACAAGCTGAGATATTGAAATAGCTAAAACAAAGAGTAGATAGAATTCTACATAGATACGCTATAATAAAGATAGCCTATTTCGAATTAGACCAAAGAGATCCCAGGGCACAGTCTCTATTGTTTCTACTACACTAGACTATAACAAAAACTGAGACTAAAAGCAAACACGATAAGCCTGAAAAATAATAATGAATGAATGAACATATGCTCACAGAAAAAGAAGAAAACAATCCAATTTAGACATGTCCACACACATAAACGCAACCACATGCTACTTCAGTAAACCAACAAGGTGACAAGAAGTAAGCTAAAATACCTTGAGTTTTTTGTTGTTTTTTGTCTCTGTGTACATTTGAATTTCAATTGCATATACTTCCAGCAATTGTGTCCCTTTTTTCTGATCATCTGTACCATCTTCTTTTTTACAAGATTTGTGGAGCTCCTTCAAAATCTAATTAAATACACAGAATTACATTCATTATCCACGGATAAAATTGGTGAGCTTTTTACAAAAGAAAACAACCTTGCTCATCCGCCCATATTCACCCATATCAAACCATATCTTGCAAAGCTTCAGATTTGTTTTGAACCACAGTCTCTGCAAAGAAAGGTCGATTAGGTCTTTGAAAAGACAAAAACACATAAAGTTCCGACATATGATCAAGTTATGACCTCATTTTTTGCCTCTTCAAGAGCCTTTAAAGTGGTCTGATAAAACTCTTTCAAGAGGCTAAAGTTCTGACCAGCTGATCCAGAAATGAAATCCATTATATTGTTGATGCACTTCTCACTGTAATTTCTGGTCACTGCCGATTTGATGTAAGTTAACATATCTCTATAAGCATCCATCATTTCTTTGTACTTCCCTAGCTTATAGTAGAGCTTAACAGTTTGCTTTAAAGCTTTGAATCCCCTGAAAACATAAACAACAAAAAGTGTTCAATCACGCCAAAACTAATAAGAAATGCATGAATTACCAAAAAAAAATTTGAGATGAGCGAGCAAATTAAACTGAAATGATGAAAATAACCTATCAGTTGTAAGTTAAGATCTGAAGTGGTTGATTACATAATTTTTCATGGAGAAACCCAACAATTCCCAACATAGATGGCAGCTTGTTATCTTTAATATTAGACGACGGAAAATTTTCCTTTGTACCATGCACTTCAGATAAAAAAAGGTTAGAAACGTGTATATTTCTGAAGGTTCTTAAAGACAAGAATTACTAGGATCTAATTACTTTCATCATGAACAAAATAAAAATGCCTATAATGAATGATGTCATATAGTAGCAGCTGCTTAGTTCTGTACACCTGAACACATCAAATTCCAACATTATTCATTTAGTGAAGACTTGATACAAGTATAGCAGCAGTTTGTAATTATATGCTTTCGTTCGTACCTCCACCATGTATCTTCATTTATTTTGATACAAAATGTCATTTTAAATGATAACCTGTCATCTATCAATAGTATATGATTTTAAATACTGCGACGACTAGACATTTGGGATTATCCTCGTTACTGTAATTTAAAGGATCATGGTGAAGAAAAAATTTAATAAGGAAAAAATCCAAAAGAAGTGCTTGTTCAATAAAATTTGGTGAGATATTAATGCATCTTTCAGCTATCAAATTATGCATCTTCCAGGATACTAAGTAAGAATCGTGTTAAAAGCCCATTTTCTTCCCATAATTGGGAAGTGTCAACATTTAATCCAAATGGGCCACAAACCTCTTTGCCAATAATTATCCTTCTTTGGACCAAAATACCATATCTGAAGGATGAATCTATATCAACCAATATGACTCTATAAAATGTGCACTTACCAAATATAAGACCAGTAGCCTTTGAAGTGCATAAAAAATAAAACATGCTAGAATTTATGTCCATTACGATCTACGGTAAATAGTCACAAAATTAACTGTTTCAACTATTTCCTAAAGTAAACTATCAACAGAGCTGTATATCATCCATGATTACAAGCATCCAAATATTTGCTGAACTAGTAATACTATGTCAGGAAAACATTAAATTCTGAGAAAACTCACCACTCAGCCTTGTCAGTTTCCATCCGCACAACTTTGGCAAAACCCTCAAGCGCAGCTTCCGGATCTGTTTCAACCAAGCCTGCAAACAAAAAACACATAAGAAATGTTTAATCGAGGTACAAATGACAAAATTAGATATCAAGGAGAAATCAATTGAAAAATGCCATTCACGGGAGGCTCGAAATTTATTTTCAAGTTCTACAACTTTGCTAAAATTTTGAAAGAGGAAGAACGCAGAGGGAAATCCATTTTAATATTGATAAAAAAAAAAAAACTCAAAATAGTTTAACGTGTTTTGCCTAATTATACTACGCTCCTTCGTTTAAAGATTTTGAACACACAGAAACACGGTGTTACATAAATATCTATTGTCTGCATACATACATATACTGCACATACAACCTCCACTAATCAATAAAAATAAAAAGGGCAAGGGTTTATGGAACTCAAAATGTGAAGTTTATTTATAAATATAAGAGCCATTAAATACAAATAAAATCATTAATAAAAATAAATAAATCCGAGGAATTATGTTAATCAAACAATCAATGTGGGGAAAATTAATATAAACCTTTTGAGTTATAATACTGATTCTCAATATCGACGTCCTGTTCCTCGGGCTCCTCATCCGAATACTCGAACCCATAATCTTCCATATCAGCATCTGCTCCCACATACAATTTATCAAAACGTTCATTAGGGAAACTCCCAAAAAAATAAAAAATAAAATAAGGGATATATTGACCTAGATACATGTATATATACATATAGAGAGAGTATTACCGGAACCCATGGCTGAGTTGTGTGCGTGTGATTCCTTTCGTGCAGAAAGCAAAAGAAAATGGGAGAATTCTGTGGAAGAACAAGTATATGCTTTCAGTTTTCATTTTTCAAAATAATAAGCTAGCTTTCTTTTTTCCATTTTCGAAAGCGCATTTTTAAAAATAAGTTAAAATTTTATAAAGAAAACACAAAACGATAAATTTGTCGTTTTGAGTAATTTTAGTTATAATCAAATTAAAATTTTCAAAGCATATTTTGGATATTTTCAAAATAATTATTCAAAATGATAAAAAGAACATATTTTCAACAATTTCAAAATGAATATTCAAAACACAGATCTCAAAACTCAAAATACAAAATACAAAACTGAAACATAAAAAGAACAACACCTAATATTTTGGAAGGAATTGACGAGCTTTAAAACATTTTCAAAATTAATTTTGATAAAAAAATTTAGAGAAATATATCTTTAAATAATTTTATATTGAGAATTTAAAAAAAAAGATGTATTTAAAATATTATTTTATTGAAAAATATGTATTTAATGAGAGAAGAGATAAAAATAAATTTTAATTTAATGAATGTCAAATGCTAAGTAGCACTCATTTTAAAACTAAGATATAAAATTTCAAATTTCAAAAATTAGACATTAATTAAATTTTATTTTTGAAATAATTAATTAAAAATATATTTTATAAATTAAATATATTAAAGTCACAATTCTATACATTTTGATCATAATTATCGAAATTAATTGATTACGAATTATTCATGAATAAAAAAATTTATAGGTCACATCGGTCACAAATAAAAAAAAATATAGATCTCAATTTATTTATCGGTCATAAATCAAAAATTTTATAAGCCACATTTTATTATACGGTCAAAATTTATCAAAATTACCAAATTTTTAGATCACGTATTATTTATTGATCACAATTAACTAAATAATTTTTGACCACCTCGCAATTGCCTCTAGTCGCACTATCGCGACTACTTCCCAGCAACACCACCGTCACTGTGCCACCACCAGTACTACCTCTAACAAACTACCATTTTCAACTTTGAAACCACCACCCAACCACCAACAAACCACCATTTTCAACTACAAAACCAACACCAGTGTCAACACTACCGTCATTGCCACCATCACCGTCACCTGCATCGCTACCACCATCTTACCACCAACGTCACGCCCAGTAGAAGCAGCAACACTACAGGAACCACACCCACCAAAAAAATCCTCAAACCCGTCATCGCCGCCATCATCACTACCACTACCTTATCAAATCTACAAAAGACTGCAGTCCCAATTGCGACGTCGCTACAAGTCATGTGTGTGTCATGCGCGAGGCACAATCACGACGAGCTAGTGCCATGCGCAGTTGCTGTAGTAAGATTGTACACATCAGTGTTGTCGTCCCTTATTTAGCGCGACATTGCTATTGTGGCTTTCGGCGGTGCTGCTGCTGCATATCATCGCCTGTTATGCACGACGGTGAGTCTCTCGGCTACGGTAGAAGAGAGACGAAGTAGAGGATAGATAAAGAGAATAGAAATGAAAAATGATTTATGGTTAGGGTTAGGGTTTGGGGTGGAGTGGAGTGGAGTGGAGTGGAGTGGTTATGTAGATTAAATTATTTTTATAAGATTATTATTAATATTTGAAATTTATATTATTAACTGATTTTTGTATAAACAAACATTAAATCTGATTTTTGAAATGTAATTTTTAAAAATATGCTTCCAAGATATTTCCACCAAAAAGGAAACATCTTAAACAGTAATATGTAATTGGATGCTATTGAGATGAGTCGGGCCTTAATTTGAAGGGCCACGATACTTCAGGCCCAGGGATCGTTTGGACCGAAATCCAACATATGGCACTTCCGGCTTTGATATTGTTTACTGTAAACGATTACTTTCATACCGACTCACGGTGAACAGTACTTTTTCAACTGTTGATGTTTGCTCCAACCGTAAATTTAAATTTTAGGGGAGAAATTAGTATAAAACCTATTTTTTCATTTTTAATAAAGTCCACGCAAAATTAACTGACTTCGTTTTGCCTTCATTTGGTAAATTTTATAAATATTTTAAAAATTATAAAATTCATTTTTAACCATACGCAACTAAAATGAGTAAGTTAACATGTTTGATACACATTCTATCAAAATATATTATTTCAAAACTTATTTTCAACTACACATTTTTCAATAAAATAGTATTTTTCATCACATCAATAAATTTTCATTACTTTTTAACCACATATTTCTCATTATATCACTATTTAAAATACGTTATTTTCTCAATAATATACATCATACACACCCTTAGTGTAACTTTCTTGTCCCTTTGAGCTGTTGAAAATGGTAGGCCAACTTTTTTGCATCGTGGTAGTCACTTAGTGTCTATTCAATACACATTAATTTATGTTATAGTTTGCTGCAATAATCATTTTCAACTACACATTAAAAAAAAAAAAACCTACATTTATACAAAAAAAAAAGAAAAAAAATCTCTACTTTTTAACTACACATTCTACTAAAAATATTATTCAAAACTAATTTTTTCCCCAAAGAATCAAACAGGCTTTTAGTGTGATAGGTTTGATATTGACATGTTAAACGCGTAATTACGCAGTAAAGGATGATACTGAGCAATACAACGACAAGTTAAAAGCACGAAAATTATCATCGGTCATGTCATTGGTTTATTTATGTAATGATTGATATCATACTGTCTAATAAAGAAATTTGTCCTAAGGGCTTGTTTGAGCCAATTTTTATTGAAAAAAATGTATTTTTGAACAGGGTATCAATGGAAAATGTGTGATTAAAAAATTAAAAAAAATTGAATTTTCGTGTAATATTATTTTATCGAAGAATGTGATTGAAAAGATGATCAAAATACTGTTAAAAATGCATTAAAAAAACCGAGGCTCAAACAAATGCTAAATTATCTCTTTGAAGCAGTGGATTGTGTAAAACTCATATAAAAAGCAAGATCGACATAAATTCAACGAACCATGAGTAGTGTCTTGATCCCTATATGATTATATAATTTATATTGCTTTGAGCTCAAGTCAAATAATGTTTTTGTTGAAGGTTTCGAGAATGAGGGCAACTCTGAAATCAATGACGATTAACTTTTATTGATAATTAGTTATATGACAATATCTTGATTTGATATATTGCTGGAGAAAATTCAACAAATTTGTGACTTATAATTATGGTATCGTTTTCAAAACTTCATAAGCTATAATTATTTGTCCAACTTTACGGGGCACGTTCCGTGAGAATTAAAATCAATTTTTTAGTAGATTTTAATAAAAGTTGATAAAATGTATGATTGAAAGATTGTGAGTCCCATAAAATATGTGGTTAAAATTAGTTGTTGACTTTAATTTATATTAAATCTGAATTTTAATTTCTACTAAACGGGGATAGATTGAAATTAGCTTATCGTTTGGCCCCCATAACTTGAGATTTTAATTTTTGGAATAGTATTTTTTTTAACGTGCGGTTAAAAAAGAAAAAAATATTTTTGGTTTACGCGTAATATTATGTTATTGGAGAATGTGTGATTTATAAGAATAAATAAAAAAATGAATTATGATTTTAATAGGGCAAACAAGAGATTACTATAATGTACCAAAATTTCATATCTACATTATAAATAGGGTAATTAGCACCTAATGTCCCTATTTTCAATTATTATCGTGAAAAACGTTCTTATCTTATATTTTTTTACATTTTCATCATTATTTCCACATTTCATTGTGCAATATGTCATTTTCATCCATTTTCTCAATTAAAAATTGTGTACGAATATACAATTTTCTTTAAATAAAACAAAAAGAAAAAGAATAAAACTAATTATAATAATAGTCCCAATTTTTTTTTAAAAAGCGCGAAAAAATCTCAAATAAATTATTAAAAGGGTAATTGACACATAATATCCATACCTTTTTACTAATATTGCGAAAAAGTATCTACCTTTCTTTTTTTGATATTTTCACAATAATTACACATTTGATTGTGCAAACCTATTTTCATCAAAATTATCAATAAAGAGTTGTGAATGACGAATATACCATCATATTTAAATAGAAAAAGCTAAAGAATTAATTGCAATCATAATTTCAAAATTTTAAAAAAGTGCAAAGATTCTCAAATAAATTTTTAATTTTTTTTTAAAGTGCTAATGAACTCCAAATAAATTATTAGACAATTAGATATTTTTAAAAAAAGTGCAAACGAGTCCAAAATAAATTATTAAAAAATTAAAAAAAATAATTTTCTTTAATTTATATTTAAATATGATGATATATTCATCATTTCACAGCTCTTTATTGACAAAATTGATGAAAATGTATAGAAATGATGATCTGCGAAATTAAAAGTGTAAATAAGGGTGAAATGTCAAAAAAGTAAAAGATAATGATTTTTCGTAATAATAGTGAAATGTAGGAACATTGTGTGATAATTTCCCTTTTAAAAATTTATTTGTGATTTATTTGCACTTTTTTTTTTTAAAAAAAATATGGAATTATAGTTGCAATATGTTTTTTTTCGTTTGTTTTATTTAAAGAAAAGTGTATATTCGTTATTTCACAATATTCAATTGAGAAAAAAAGATGACTTCTTGCGAAATGATTGGTGAAAATAAGGTCGAAAATATCAAAAAAAGAAGTAAAAACATTTTTCATAGTAATAATGAAAGGTGAAGACATTACGCGCTAATTATCACCTAAATATATACATATAGAGATAAGAGCAGTGTTGTCAGCACATATGTATGCCTGACATGCATTACTGACATACGGACATGCAACCCATGTAATGTATTATGATGGCCCCACTACCGTACAAAAAGCGTGGACCACTTGGTGAGCATTAAAGTAAAATTTTTATTAAATTTCGATAAAAAATGATGAAATATATAATTATAAAATTATAAATTTTATAAAATTTGTGATTACAATTAATTATTAATTTTAATTTAGTCCCGTTTGGTAATCATTAAATTTTTCATTATCATTCTTCTACTCATTTTCAACCACACATTCTTCAATAAAATAATATTTTCCATCACATCAATAATTTTTCTTTTTTTTTAACCACAAATTCTCCATCAATCTACTATTCCAAAATACATTCTTTCAAAATAATGTAGATCAAACACACTATTAAACTAAAATCTTGAGGCCATACCGACTAAAAATCCCACCACAATCATTCATGTAATAAAATAATGATTTTGCTTGGTGTTCAGACAGACACACACCAAACCACACACAAGCAGGTGGGATCCGTCATTTTTGCAATATTTAAATACACTATGGGGTCCACTGTTTTAGTCTATCCTGAACAATTTCTGTAACTCCGTTGCTTATTCTTTTGTACATATGGGAAAAGTCGTAAAATAATGAATAATGCAACTTGTACATAATGCGGTTAGATAATGATTTATTTACAAATGAGGTGTCAAAAAATATTGGGAACGCTTTTTTTCATTTATTTATAATGAAATTTTGATACAATCAATTTTTTACACGTCATGTTTGTATGAACAATTTTGTACGCGTAGCACAATGATAAAATAATCATCTAAATATTAGTACTATCGACGCCCATGTTTTGGAAGCTTCCAGAAAAACAATAATGTTAAAAATATTTATTTACATGCCTTTCATTCAGGAAAATTGCAGTATTAGTCATGTGCTTATCGTACGAATGAAAGTTAGTCTGTAATCTTTTCAAAATACTCTACAATTGATCATACTTGCCCAATCAATTGTGAATGACAGACTATTCAAAATATCCATTATATTGTCAAGTATTCCCCGAATGTCTAATTTTATGAAGATTGGTTTTGCTTCTTGACTTACACTAACGTCCAAAAAAATCAAATTGACGTATGTTTGTATGAGCAAGAACTGTTGCTCAAGTATGTGTTAAGGCGTAACTTTATGATAAAATATATTTATGAATTATTTATAAACGATTTAATTATAGATAAATAGAAATGAGTTATGAGTAAATGGATAATATTTGTGGATCCTTCAAAATATTTAGATAAAAAATAAATTGAGTGTTTATAATTAATAAAATATACACAAGCCAAACATATGCAAGGAATGATGTCTTATCAAAATCCTATCACATAGAGGCAATTTTTTTTTTTTACTAAATAAAATTGATCGAAATAAAAATATTTATTTCATCCCAAAATTCATATTAAGTCAAGCTCTAAATTTTAAGTCAATTGTCCACTATATAATTTATCTCTTATTTGATGGCCATTATTTCGTAAAAATAAAGTTTTGAATGGTGAATTTTTAGAGAATTTGTAGTTAAAAATTTGGAAAAAGTATTTAGTTTAAAAACATAATATTTTATAATGTAAATGTATGGTTAAGAAATGGGTTTATTGAAAAGAAGAGTTTTGAAAAAAAGCTCATCAAACAGGGGACTTAATTTTAGCTTCTCTCATGTTATTGCATATTAGTCTAATAAAGGTTTAAACTTTTCTTATTCAAGACTAATTGTATATCTATAATGGATGTTGGCATTAACTTGAAAATTTTTTAAAGGTTAAAGACTAACGTGCTGTTGTTGCAATAGATCGGGGACTAATGTCGCAAGTTTCTCTTTATTAATGATGGCTGGTGAATCTTGAATTCTGTTAACAGGCTGATATGCCATCTTGGCCAATTTTTCACGGCCAACATAAATCTTGATATACTTCGACCCTTCATAGTCCTAAAAGCCGCACTGCATCTTTCTTGTTTCATCATTCTTAGCTTTTCAGCAGAAAGGGATAAAAGCCAGAGTTCAAGTATATCTTCTCTACCTATTTTATTACTTTTTATCTTCATCTTTTTGATATTTGCACACAGAAAATTGAGTTTCTAAATTTTCTTTTGTTTTTGAAACTGGGAATCCTTTTGTGAATTCTTAAAAGAGTTTGAACTGGGATTCTCGAGTTCAGTTTATGTTTGGCGTGGATTAATTTGAGAGGTTGAAGGCCTTTTTTTGCTCATTTTCGTTTGAGGAAATTAATTAGGGTGAATTGGGATTTCTTTTTCTTTTTTACTCCTTTTTCGTGCAGCTCCTGGTTTATTCTGTAATTTATTGCTGGATTTTCTGTGCAGTTGAAGGTAGTTAGATCTCTCTCTCAATCAATTTTGTGGCTTTTAATATTTGTTAACATCTTTCTTTAATCGTTGATTATATTCTAATCTGCTAGATTTATAATAATGTGGATTTATTATTACCTTAATCTCTCTCTCTCTCTCACGCGCGCGCGCACACACACACTTCTGTTGTTCATGTATCAGTTTAGTTTAGTTTATTGGGATTACAATTCTTTAATGTTTTTTATACATAAACTAATCAAAATCTGCTCTACCAACTCTGAAATGATTCAAGTTTGAAATTTTAGTTCAACCTAATCAATGATTGCTATAATATGATGAGTCCAGTTTGAAGTCTGTGATCCTTCGTACTTTCTCAATTTTCCGACAGAAGCTTATCCAAGAAATCTTTGTGCAATGATGCATGTGCAGGAAAGATTGTCTTGAGGATTGAGAGGTTAGGCGATCGCACGGGATAAGTAAGAATGAATCAACCAAAAATTAAGCGGAAAATTGGGAAGTACGAGGTTGGAAGGACAATTGGTGAGGGAACATTTGCGAAAGTTAAGTTTGCTAGAAATTCCGAGACTGGGCAACCTGTGGCTCTCAAGATCCTTGATAAGGATAAGGTCCTCAAACATAAAATAGCCGAACAGGTAATTTCTGATTACTTGATTAAGCGAAAATCATCATGAACCTTAAGTCGCTTCCATAGATTAAATTACAAGATTTGAATTTCGAAGAGGATTACAGTGTTTATCGGGGAAGAGATTTCTTTAGCATTTAAATCATCATCAGAATTCATTTTTCCCCATTGCATTTTTTACTTTAACACTTCACTATTAGCTTCTGTTCTGTTCATAAATAGTTTCTGATATCTTGTCACGTATTTCGACAGATAAAGCGGGAAGTAGCGACAATGAAGTTGATAAAACATCCCAATGTTGTCCGCTTGTATGAGGTTGGTGGAACTCTCTCCCCACTCTCTCTTTGCTCGTTTGTGGGGGTCTTTGTGGTGGTCAGGCCAGAATGTCTAATATTGTTGTCTTTATTCAGGTGATGGCGAGCAAGACAAAGATATTTATTGTTTTGGAATTCGTCACTGGGGGAGAGCTCTTTGACAAAATTGTAAGTCAGGAGAAAATTTTATGAAAATATGTAACATAAAATATTGGCTTCCTGCATTAGAGCATGTATAGGTAAGCTCAAAAAGTTTACTTAGTAAGGTTTAAAATGAAGATCAAAATTAGAAATCAATACGTTAATTATTGTGATAATAAGGTAAGAAAAAAAGATACTTATGCAATCTTGTTTGAAAACAGAAAGTACTTACTTTAAGCTTAACCAAACATGCTCGGTATTCTCCATTTTTCTTTATAGTGCTATACCTCATGGAGACTTAGCCATACCCACGAATGATATAAATACTACCATTGCTTTGGCTCTACTCATGTCCTGTAGGATTCGTGGACTCGAGTGGGCTGCTAATGTCTTCAACTTTAGTTTTTATCCTTCTCTCTCTGGCTGGCAACCTTAATGGGC
The DNA here is from genome assembly GCA_903798385.1 of Fraxinus cuspidata. Taxonomy (NCBI): domain Eukaryota; kingdom Viridiplantae; phylum Streptophyta; class Magnoliopsida; order Lamiales; family Oleaceae; genus Fraxinus; species Fraxinus cuspidata. Next base: position 24,324 of record CAIGRP010049397.1, read on the forward strand.
AGTAATTTTTCTTTAATGTGGTCTCAACTGGATATAACGAATGCCACGAGTTTTCTCAATTTAGGTAAATCAAGGAAGGATGCGAGAGGACGAAGCAAGAAAATATTTTCAGCAACTTATTAATGCAGTTGATTATTGTCATAGCAGGGGAGTCTATCACAGAGATCTAAAGGTAATTGACATTGTTTTATAGTAACTTATAATCTTATATTTTCAGTTTCATAGGCAGCTCATTGTCCATTATCTGTTTGCTCGTGTAGCCTGAAAACCTATTGTTGGATGCCTCCGGGAACCTTAAAGTTTCTGATTTTGGTTTGAGTGCTCTGTCTCAGCAAGTGAAGGTGAACATTGGATCATGGCTTATGAATTTTTTTTTACCTCAGTCGATCAATTTTAACATTCTTCTGCAAAAGTCTTATGACATATTTGTTAAAGCATACTCGATAATATTATAGAAGAAAAAGAAGTTAAAATTGTGTCTGTAGTACTGTGCTGTGAAGGGTTTGCATAATTAAAAATTTTAAAATATGAAGTGGATAATATAACCTTGTCAAAGGAACTCTGTTAATTGTCAATGACTTCCTGAAAAGATAGCATTTGGAATTTTGCGGAGAAACTTTACTTAGTTTATAGATTCTTTTAGGAGATATTTTTGTATGGAAATAAGTAGATCTGTACAGATAACCATTTACGGCTCAATGCTGCTAGACGACAACTGGGAAAACAGAAAAAAAAGGGGGAAAAAGGAAGGACAAATGAATGATGAAACAACTTGCGGCGACTACAAATATTTTTTTAGCAGGGTTAACTGTCTTTCTCGGCAGTTATTCCATAATTTGGCCCTTAGTAAGGGCAAGAAACATGTGAATGTGTTGGATGCAGTTTTCTATGCATGACCAGCTGTTGTGGTTATGAAGTCAAGTAGTTGAGGACTGTGTCAAGAAGTGAAGTGTATTGATGACACTCTAGGCTCCAAGGGTGAAGGATTCAAATGGGGTAAATATTACATCTGAGTTTGTTATCAAGGAACTTGAAACTAGAAACCTGGCATGCAAAACTTGTTAGGCTTGTGGTCAGTTTTTAAACATATATCACTAATAATGTCATGGCCATCCTGTTATGGAAGGCTCGTCACTTGATTCAGAAAATTGTAAAAATCGGGACATGTTTGAATGAAGATGGATCGATTCTTTTTATTTCTTCAAATTTTTTTCTGGTCCTTTCTGGGTCCTCTCTTGGGCTGATCGGAAGGAAAGTGGATGACTGGACATGCAGGCTAAAATAAAAAGGATGTGGTTAAATAACCAATCATCCATTAGTTGTTTTGAAGAAGGACGTTTCTGTAACGCTAATAGACAGAAGGAAATTGTCTTGGACAACGCGGGAATGCAAAACAAACATAGTTCTTGCATTTACTATAAACCATACGATCAAATGCATGCTTTGGACTCATTTTGGTTCCATTCACTAGATATTTGTTATACTTCACCTTTACTTTGCGTCATTTAGTCGGAGCAAAATAGAATCCTCACAAATTTGATTTAACAGGATGATGGTTTGCTTCATACTACCTGTGGAACTCCAAACTATGTTGCTCCCGAGGTACAATTAGATAACTATGTACTTCATTCCTGCACATATATGCACTGCTGCTTTTTTTCACTTGTCTTGAATAATGAGATTGCCGAACCACCTTGTTTAAAAGCTTAAGCTTTTAGAAATGGGACACATTTATTTAATTAAATTTAGTCTTCAAACAGAGATGAAATTATGTGTAGGTTCTAGATGATCATGGCTATGATGGGGCAACTGCGGACTTGTGGTCGTGTGGAGTCATACTCTTTGTCTTGCTTGCAGGTTACTTGCCATTTGACGATTCTAATCTCATGAACCTATATAATAAAGTGAGCAATATGACTGTTAAATCGTGTTGATTATCAAGTTTTCTCTGTTTTTTCTTTGGTAGCCTCATCGTCTCCTTTGTGTCTTGTCCAGATCTCTTCTGCTGAATTCACTTGCCCTCCTTGGATATCCTTCAATGCCAGGAAGTTCATTACTCGAATCCTGAATCCAAATCCTATGACTGTAAGCATACTGTATTTTTCATGCCAATGCAAGTTCTCTTGTACATAAAGAATCTAAAGAGTTAAATTTCTTGAATCCATCAACAATTTTCATTTCTATCCATATGGTGACTTTGTTGGAAACGGAAAGTAAAGTTTTTTTCTTTTAGAGAAATTCATTAGGAAGAAGAAAAGAGAAGCTTAGCGTGTGTTCTTTGGGTTCCAACTTGTGTTTTTTTTCCCCTTTCATGATTGATTCTTTTTGTCCAGCGCATTACAATCCCAGAAATTTTGGAGGACGAGTGGTTTAAGAAAGACTATAAACCACCAGTATTTGATGAGAAAGAAGATACAAACTTGGATGATGTGGAAGCTGTATTTAAGGATTCTGAGGTGAATATGCGGAGAAAATGAACCTATTAATTACCAACTATCTATGATTAACAAAAAAAAATTGTTGAAAAATACTCATGGACTGCACATCTATTGCTTACTACAGGAATATCTCGTGACAGAGAAAAAGGAGCAGCAGCCAGCAGCCATGAATGCATTCGAGTTGATTTCTATGTCAAAAGGTCTCGACCTTGGGAATCTGTTCGAGGCAGAACAGGTTGGAATTTATTTCTTCTCTTCATAGATGTCCCTGGTTTCCCGCATTGGAGTTTACACTTGTTAAAGTACTATACTGCCTACTAGGTCTAATTTCCACAAGGAGAAGATCAAGATAATGGAGACTAGCTCTAATAATCTCTTTTTACAGGGTTGCTTCTAATTGGATCGGATGCCATGCTAACATAAGCAATCATTTATTTCTAATGTTAAAGATCATTAAGTAACTAAGTAGATTCTTGTTTTGAGACATTTGTATAAGAGAAAAAAAAAAATATTTGAGAAGTAATTCCTACCTTACTATTGAAATAAGTAATTCGATTCTTTCTAACTAATGCCAATAAAAGAATTATTTATTTGAAAATTTAGTTATTTACTTGTAAGTACAATTCTTAAGCTTAGCCAAACATGCTTGAAGCTTGAATGGTTAAAAAACAGAATTTATTATGTGTACAAAGGTGTTTGCTCTTGCTGTTTATCTTTCGTTTCTGACTCTATTAGTTGCAGGCATTTAAGAGGGAAACGAGGTTCACGTCTACACGCCCTGCCAATGAGATAATCAATAAAATTGAAGAAGCTGCAAAACCTCTCGGTTTTGATGTTCACAAGAAGAATTACAAGGTACACGATCTCGTATGCTTGTGTAGACTGCTATCATGTTAATAGGGAGTGAATAGTTTTTATGTTCGTTTGATATCCTTATACCAAAGCTATTCATTTTCCATAATTTATCACAGATGAGGCTAGAAAATGTAAAAGCCGGAAGAAAGGGAAACCTTAATGTTGCCACCGAGGTACGCCAATGCTGACTCCAATACGCTGTTTTACTCAAGTACAATTTTAAGCTCGAAAAAGTAATCCAAGAGTTTGTTTTATATTTTTCTTTTAACCAAGATTTATTAATCATATACGTGGTGTTCAAACTGTTTATGCACTTGAATCAGGTTTTCCAAGTTGCCCCTTCTCTGCATATGGTTGAGGTGAGAAAGGCAAAGGGAGATACTTTAGAGTTCCACAAGGTACCCAGTCTACAAAAATTATGTTCCATAATTTGTTTTTAGTTTTGAATAAAATAATGGATGAAATTTGAAACTTTAGGGCATGTTCACTTTGCCGTTTTCAAACCGTTTTCTGTTTTCGATTTTCCAAAAATAGTGAAAACGCGTTCTCTTTTTCTATTTTCGAAAACGTGTTTTTAAAAACAAGTTTAAAATTTACAAAGAAAATCCAAAACGATGTCGTTTTGGGTGTTTTCAGTTATAACTTGGATTTTGGAATTTTTTTAATTTTCAAAACAATTTTTAAAAATGGCAAAAAGAACACATTTTCAACAATCTCAAAATGGACACTCAAAACATAAAATCCAAAATAAATTCAAAACTAAAAACATAAAACTAAAACATGAAGAAAACCCCTTAAATTTCCGACATAACTATATAGTGTCTTTTTCCATTTCTTTTACAAACTTGAATGTGTTAAAGTGTATTATTTTGATACGACATAATTAATATAATAATCTCTCCACTTTTCTCTGTTCGCTGTCTGTTTTGTAGTTCTACAAAAACCTTTCAACTTGCCTTGAGGATGTAGTTTGGAAAACCGAAGAGGACGTGCAAGAAACGAAGTAGAAACTGATGCTGTTAAATGAAGAGAACGAGTTTCAACTTCCTTATAGCGGTGTAAGAGCTCTCTTTCTTCAACATTTTGGCTTCCATGCATTGGTATTTTTCTTCCGAGGGAATTGAGGTTTAAAGCTGTTTTCAAATGGGTGCTGGCCGTAAATGGAAAGAGAGACAGTTCTTGAAGAGTTATGGTATGAATTTTCTTCCTTGGAAAATGCAGTCTCAACTGTAAAACGGGACTTTTGTGTAATTTGGTTTTTCTGAAATTACCTGTTCTTCAAAACATAAAGTTTTAATAGTCTTGGGATGTATTTCTGGAGGTCGGGTTTATGTCCTTCCCTATGCGGGTAGGGGTTGTGGCACTAAGAACTAAGTCAGGATAATAGTAAATGCATGAGAAGAAAAATTACAAGCTTTAAAGAATCCATGAATATTTCAAATAGCATCAAAGTTTTAAGAATTCAAGAGAAGAACTAGCTGTTTATCATTACTATAGGTACCAAGTGAAAGTGCAGTGATGTACGCAACTGAGGCTCGAACAGTAGATTTGAACAATCCTTACTTAACTAATGCAGGTGATCGTCATGCAGGGAAATATACAAGGAACACTGAATAATTTGCCTCTATATGCTATATTTATTGTGCAACTTTCTACAAGATCTAAACACAAGCTACCTTGATAGTCTTGCATCTTTTTCGTTCTGTCCGTTGACACAATGTTCCATTTTATTAGCTCCGCTGTGAATTCTTCAAAACATCCTTTCTAGCTTGGCAAGTACCTTTGTAAAAATACAAATTCAACAGTTTCAAGTAGTTCAACATGGTATGTAACAATTAGCAGAGAAAAGATCCTATGATAGTACTTTAGAGCCACTACCGTCAACATACACAGATGACAAGAATTCCAATCTTACACTATTAAGAAGATATTCACAACCTTCTTATCTACATATATGTTATGACAATATCCTGAAGGGGATAATGGTTCCCTTTTTGGGAGACTAAAAGGGATCTTAATCCCAAAAAATATGTTAATAGTACTGACACCAAAATGAAAAAAAAGGAAAAGTTACAAATCAGTAAAACCTTTTAAGTGACTCTTCCATTCCATGGACAATATCCTCTTTTCATCTAATGATAGCATGTAACAAAGTTGACTCCCTTGTAGTATCCCGAGCAAGGGGCAATGCACCTTGACCTGGAGGAGCCAAGATTCCGGCTTTTGGCACGTAGTTTTGGGAGTGTTGTGATCTCTCCAACATCATATGGCAAATAAAATGTAGACTGCAATGTTCTGTTTCTACGGCGTCGAATCTTTCATAGTAATAGTACACGAGGAATTAAGGTCCGCCTTCATCCCTTTGCCATAGGCAGCAATGAGTAGAGCCTCAGCTCAACCTGCATGATTCCATAACCCAGAGCATTATAGCATAACTGGGACATGCTGATATAAAAAGAAGATAAATAGTCCGATAAAAGATCTTATATTTGCCATCACAGCCAACCCCACTCTTTCTCAATCATTGTATGCCTGTGTTGCAGGGTGGGTATGGAATGAGTGTCCCCCATGACCACCTCATCATAAAGTTTCTTAGGGAAAGAAAGTTCATTTATAGAAACCGTGGTAGAATGTACGTTGTTGATTTCTCTCTAAATGGGCCAAGCACATACAATTATCATAACAGGGTCCAGGGAGCTGTGATACTTGATCTGCGGGCATGATTACTTCATCTAAAAGCTTCAAAATGGATAGGGGAGAATTCATATGATTATGTATTCAAGAAAAGGAAATGCGAAACTTAAATGGTAGTTTGAAGAGCCTGAAAAAAATGAGAAAAAGATTTACAATATGCCCATATTCCCTAGGTAGGCTTGAGGTAACATAATAACATGTAGAAATGGTGTTGCAAGTGCTTTTTCTTGATTCCACACCATCGAGGATGAAATACTTGCAGAATATAGGAAAAGGGCAAAAATTCCAAACTTTTGGCATATGGTAATAATCTACTATCAGAATCGACAAAAACAATATATACAAGTCTGCAATTGCCTCCCTAGAGAAATCTTCAATGCCAGAATACAGAGACAGAGTAAGATCAATTTTTATGTTGTATCTTTTGAATCTATTTACCAAATAATTTAAAATTGACAGGAATATTGCTCTGGATTGGTGTCAAAAGAGACCACTTGTCACTTGAAAGATTCACTCTGCCAAATGGTAATGACCTTAAGAAACAGTCGGTGCATATATGATATGCAGTAATGTTCATCACAATGTACAAGATTCTAGTTTCTTTTTCCGCCTCTTCAAACAAGCCATAAAGGGTCAGGCCTGAACACGATAATGCTATGCTCCAGTGCAATGTGCATAATAGTAAAAAAAAAAAAAAAGGACTTATTTTGTCTAATGCTGTCTTTTGGGGCACAGCATGGATGGAAGTCCCCGGGTCAAAATCTATTTTCATTTGGGACACGAAAGATTTTCCCAGTGAACTCTCTCAAGCAAGTTGGCATGATTGTTCAACTCCAAATCCCATAACTACAACAGAAAGACAATCTCATCTACGGATTTCATACTTTTATAGGCAACAAGTCTACATGGTAATAAGTGTATAACATGATATTTCTTCCTTTTCAACAGGGAACTCAAAGAGGGAAACAGAGTGGAAGCGAGCTCTCTACTATCATACTGTCACAAAATGTAATGGCAGTCATATTTCATTTTCGAAGCATCATGAATACTGGTTTGTTACTCGTATACAAACTTTGAAGGTTTACATGGTGATCTATCTGTTCCACAAGATGCAAGAAAGGTGGTAGTCTCATGCAGCATAGAACAGAAGCAGCTGAATATTAATAACCATACAAGCACATTCTATCCTGTGAAATATCAGACGAACCTTACTCGAGCGGTTCCCTGCAAGTTTAAACTCATTCTTCCACAACAATGATGGGACCGGAACAAAAGAAAATCCTGAGGCAACTAAGATTCCAAGCCATAGTCCATATCCAAATCCCCCACTCCACCATCCCTAGATGGAACCGAAAATGGATTTCAGATAAGTAAGACAAACAAACTATAGGATGGAACAAAATATATGCAGCGAGGGTACCTATTTCATAACAAAGAAGCAACTTTAGAAAGGCAAGGTGCCTATGAAAATGAAAATTAAGATGAAAAAATGGCAACAATTGTCCAAATCAGATTCATCATAATTCTTTTGACACAAAAACACATTCAAAGGAGAAGAAGACAAAGTCAGAGATATGGTGTTTAATGAGATAGATAGAAGTTAAAGAAATTTGGCAAGGCTAAATATCTTAGTGAAGCAATATAAAGGCTATCTGGTCTCTTAAAAGGAATTGGGCTGATATTCCAAAGAAGTGGTGGATTACAATTCAGAGGCATAAAGCATCTGCAGCTTTACCAGGTTCTAGTTCAACTCTGTTGTGGGATCATCAGAAAGAACAAAATAGCTAGCAGGGATGGCTTTAGCAATATTCTGAAGAATCGAATATGGCATCAAGGTTATAAACAAGAGATTGCAAAGAGCGAACCATATAAAAGGCCAACATAACGCAGTGGATGTGGGAAAAAAGACTTTTCTATTAAGCAGAAGTTCTAAATCTGGAGGAGTTGACTTGAGATGTTTGTAATATTACTAAAAAGATGAGGCTGTTGACTAGGAGAGATGGAGTGCTCATAGCAAGAAAGTAGAATAGTAGAGAAGTTTTTTGAATGGGGAACAAATTCAAGAAATTGAAATTGGCATCAATCATTCAATTACAATAGACACGGAGAGATGGACACACTAGCAGATAAGGAAAGAAGGTTTTGCTCTGTGACCAAATAAATTTGATATTTATTCATATGCATGAGGAACATGGCAAGATAGATTTTCTGTAATAGTATAGTGGTTTTTCTTGAAGGCCCATGATTAATTTCAGGTAATACGGTGGCTTTTCTGGATTGGCAGGCTCTCAGATAATTTGGGAATTTCTTGCTGCTTCAAGCAACCCATAAATGAGAAGTATATACCTTTCCATGCATCTTATAGAGCACTCTTACTAACAGGAAAGAATTAAATAAACACAATTGCAAATGAACCATACAGCGCAATAAGCATCTTTAGCTATTTTGAATTTGAGTTCATTAATTATACTATGCTTTAAGACACACAATGGGGACAAATCTTAGAAATGATCCAAACATAAGATGACAGAACCAGAATGAATATGAAACTAACATGCAACGTATATTCCTTTAAATTTGACACTTCAATGCAACACACCAAAACATATTTAAGATCAAATTTATCAACCGAAAGCACACATCATGCATAGTACCAGAGTTTTTGAGTTAATATCATTTTTTTTTTTTTTTGAAAGATAATCAAGTATATTATAATCAATGCCAAATACACAGGAAGTGCATTGTCAGTTTAAATCAGAAAGGAACAACATAAAATTAGGTAACCCATCTACATGCCTAGTAACCGCAATATTAAACCACGTAAACAATGTAAGATAAAACAAT
>CAIGRP010049410.1:0-14001 GCA_903798385.1 Fraxinus cuspidata
CTTTTACACAAGAAATGTGAAAGGTGGAGGTGAAAATGCCAAAAAATGAAAGGTATGGACGTTTTGCACAATGACATTGAAAAGTAGGGACGTTTTGTGCTATTTACCCTTTAATTTTGAATAGCTGGAGATTGACTCACCACTTGGCAAACTGGCTGAGAAAGTGCCAAAAACATGAATTGGACGGGCCAGCACGTTAACATTATGTCACATCATTTTTATTTATTACTTTTTTTTTAAATTAAAAAAAGGTATGTATTATTCTCCATTTGTGGAAAACTTGTAGTTAGCGATGTCAAAAAAGCTCGATGGTTTATGCGGTCCGAGTTCGGGCCGGAAAAGGCCCGAGCCCGGCCGGCTCGTGGCTCGGGCCAAGCCTTGTTTTGGGGCGTCGCTCAAGCCCGAACTCTTCACCGGCCAATAAGTGGAGATTTTTTTTTTTTTTTAGGTTTAGACGTATTTTTTTATATATTAATATTTAGTTATTATTTATAATACATATAAATTGCACAAATTTTAAATACATTATAAAAAATTATAGATTTATAACGAATTAAAAAAAAACACAAGCCAGCTTGGCTCAGCCCGCTAAAGCTCAAGTCGAGCCTCATTTTTTTGGTCGAGCTTTTGCTCGGCTCGTGACTCGACTCGACTCGTTGACATGACTACTTGTAGCCATTGTTTGACAAATAACAACTAGTTGTTAATAATTTCTAATTTTCGAAAAAATAAATTGATTTGCCCTAATTTTTAATAAAGGTGCTGTGTCTTGTATTCAACTTGTTTTTAACTCGATGAGTCCTTTTTTAACTAACTTCAAACTTGCATAAAAAATAATAATAAGTCAGGTTTTGTAAGTTGAATTAGTTCACCTATAAATCATTTATACTTTATAGGCAATTATTTTTTGAGGTATTGGCTCCAAAATAGTAGGCTAAACTATTCTTGCAAATATCTTAAAATGAAATCATGAGCCTACAAAAAAGGAAGTGCTTTCGACCTTTCATTAACTATAAAATTGAAATAGAGATCCCTAAAAAATTTAGGGACTGTTCTCTTTGTGTTTCAATTTTTAATTTTGAATTCATTTTGGGTTTTGTATTTTAAGAGTCAATTTGAAATTACTGAAAACACGTTCTTTTTGTCATTTTGAAAAATTATTTAAAAAAAAAATGAAGTTTTGGCTTGATTTTTATTAAAATCAACCAAAACAACTTTTTTGACGTTTTTCGATTTCTTTGTAAATTTTAAACTCATTTTTGGAAATTCATTTTTGAAAATAGGTAAGTAAACGTATTTTCGAATAGGCCCTAAAATTTCTTATACAAGAAAAGGGCCCTACACTTGAGTTATAAGACGTCTTAAAGACGAAGCAAAGAGAGTAGATTATTACATTATTAGAAAGTAAGGTTTGAGGGATTAATTGAATGTATATACGAGTAAAGTAATTTTTTTTTTTCCCCTAAGAACGACTTTAAAATCCATGAATAGGGGCAAAGATTGTTTAGCATCCTCAAGCCTTACACTTATCGAGCCTATTTTATGTTAGATGTATATATCAATATACTATTTGAAATAAATATTTAAATTGGAATAGATGATCGAGTGATAAAAAGTGTAGAATCTATGTGGGAGGTCAACGGTTTAAATCATATTTCATATGAATATTAAAAAGTATATGAATGGGTCATGGTTTTTTTAACTAAAATAATTGTAACGATTTTAATTATTTTAAATTTATTTTCAGTAAAAACTTGCCAATAAAAAATAGCAGTTGAGACAATTACTTGATGATTTATTTAAATCATAAAATGGAAAAAAAAATGAAATCATTCTTCGACATCTATAATTTCTAAAAACTCGATTCTAGTATTATTTTATTTTTTTGAGATATTGTTCTAGATTAATATTAGGAGTTTTGAAAATTGCTAGTGACTGTTGCACAAGTGATTCGATCATTGTATTCTAAGAGTGATTGTCCAATACGGTCGCAGTAATTAATGATAAACAATTTCACTTTAGGACATCTTATTGTCACAAGTCTTGAACGATAAGTTTTTTCTACATTTTAAAGAAAAAAAATTTTAAGAGACGATAATTGGAGGTTCAATTTTATTTCATAACTCTTAAAGTGATTGATGCCGTTGAAGCTCAAAAAAAAAATGTTTTTATTGATAAACATACTAATAAGGAAATAGAAGACTCAGCTAGTTGGGTATATATGAATTGTATATGAAGAAATTACATTCTAAATTGCTTGTCTTTATATTTATATGATGTTTATTGGGCTTGTAAATCTATTAAGGAATTATGAAATTTGTTAGAAAAGAAGTATGCTACCGAAGATGTTGGAATTAAAAAATTCGTTGTGAATCACGCATTGTGTAATCAAGACGTCATTCAAATTCCATTTTGTTTGGTTGCTTGGTTCATTATTCTTGGTTCAAACTCTAAATCGAATTATTCTTTGAGTTTTTTTGGGATCATCAATTTTTACGGGGTTGCGTAGTGATCGATACTACGTGGTTCTCATCAGTTGGTTTCAGAGCACGACTCCAAAATAATCAAGGTCATATATTTAATTGTTTTGAGTCTTGTTTTCTTCTTTTTCTATTGTTCTTCGCGTTATTCGAGTCAGTTCTTAATGTTTTAGTTTTGATCCAAAAAAATACTAAAAAACAAAGTCAAAGTTATTTTTTGTGGGTTATTTAAGAGTTCAAATTACCTGTCGTTTGTTTCCCCGGATTTGTAGTCGAATTCCCGAGTTAAAAAAAGTGAATTATTATTATTATTTCCGGAAAGTTCCAGCAGTTTTCAATTTTCTATTTTTGAGTCCAAAAAGAAAAAAAAAGGAATTGTTCAATTTTATTCCATTTTTACTTTCTTGAATTTTCCATTGATTTCATCTACACATCTCCTCACTTCCTTTTTGTTTTGAGTCATTCTTCATCTTTTTTTTTCTTTTCTCCTATCACAATTCGTGATCATACTCGGTTGGATCAACGGGAACTCATTTGTTGAGTTCACCTTGTTCTTTGAAGTACTCGGGCGAAATCATTGAGTGGTAAAAGGCAGAGTGGTGAGATTAATAGAGAAAAAAGCCATTAATTGAGTGATACACGAGTGATCATTTGTGAGGTAAGAATTCTATAGAATTAGGATGTCAATAGAGAGGGTTCCAATTCAATCAGGCAGCCGAATCAAATCAACATGGAAGATGATGTAATAAGGTGGTTTGAAAGGGTGCTTGGGGATGTGAGTGAAATGCTTGATATGTTAGATACATCGGTGGCAAATCTTTATAGGGGACAATCGAATGCAAGGAGACTGGGTAGGTCTGGGAGCCTAGGATGGATGTCCATGTCGATTATGAGTATGGTAGTGACATGGATGAAGGTGCATCGATGGTGGGTGATATGGGTAGGATGAGAAATAGAGGAGGTAGGTTGGAAAGAGGGGGCATAAATAATTTTGGAGATGAAGTAGATGGGAATATGAGATATATTAAGATGTCAATTCCACCGTTTAATGGAATGAGTGATCCTGAGGCTTATCTAGAGTGGGAGAAGAATGTAGAGTTGATATTTGAGTGCCATAATTATTCAGAGGAAAAGAAGGTTAAAATAGCAGTTCTTGAATTTGTTGACTACACCATAACTTGGTGGGATCAAGTGGTTACATCCAAGAGGAGGAATCGAGAACGAACGGTTAGTACTTGGGATGAGTTGAAGACTATCATGCGGAAGTGGTTCGTGCCGAATCACTATTACATGGAGCTGCATCAGAAATTGCAAGGTTTATATCAGAGGTTGAAAAGTGTGGAAGACTACTATAAAGAAATGGAAATTTTGATGATCATGGCGAATATGGAAGAGGATCGGGAAGCCACCATGGCCCGTTTCTTAAATGGATTGTACAAAGTCATTGCTAATGTTGTAGAGTTGCAACACTATGTGGAGATCGAAGACTTGTTGCATGTGGCCATGAAGGTAGAGAAACAGTTGAAGAGGAAGGGGATAGCTAGGCAACCATTGGGTACTTCAGGTTCTAATTCATCTTGGAAAACGAGGTGGGATAACAAAGGAGATTGAGCTGTTTTGAAAGGAATGACTGAAATGCCAAAGGGGAAAGATGATGGTGCTAGTAGTACAACCCCCAAAGCAGAGCCACAACCAGCCAGAAATCGAGATATCAAGTGCTTCGGGTGCTTTCATCTTGGAAAACGAGGTGGGATAACAAAGGAGATTGAGCTGTTTTGAAAGGAATGACTGAAATGCCAAAGGGGAAAGATGATGCAACCCCCAAAGCAGAGCCACAACCAGCCAGAAATCGGGATATCAAGTGCTTCGGGTGCTTGGGGACATGACACATCGCTTCTCAATGCCCAAACAAAAGGACAAAGATCTTGATCAATGGAGAGGTAGTGAGTGACAGTGAGGATGATTATGAAGGCATGCTAGCATTGGAGGAGGTTAGTGAAGGAGACAACTTGGAATTTGTTATTGGAGAGTTACTGGTCACGAGGCGAGCTCTCAATACTCAAATCAAGGCAGATGACTTGGAGCAGTAAAGATAAAACATATTCCATACATGATGCCATGCTAACAATAAGGTGTGTAGCATGATCATTGATGGATGAAGCTGTATTAATGTAGCTAGCACAAATCTTGTAAAAAAATTGGGATTAACTGTAGTAAAACACCATAGACCCTATATGTTACAATGACTAAATGAATGTGGGGAAGTTAAGGTGAACATGAGGGTGTTGATTAATTTTTCAATTGGTAGTTATCAAGATGAGATTATGTGTGATGTGGTACATATGCAAGCGAGACATACTTTATTGGGAAGATCAGGACAATATGATAGAAATGTTATTCATGATGGGTACAATAATCATTATACTTTTGTTAAGGATGGGAGGTCTATTTCCCTTGCGCCATTAACCCAGGCACAAGTGTATGAAGACCAAATCAAATTGAAAAATGAGGAAGAAAAGAGAGTGAAAGAGTTAGAGAAAATGAGAGAAAATAGTGAGATGATGAGTATGAGAGAAAATGTTGAGGTGGATAGTAGAGAGCAAAAGAGAGTGGAGCCACATGAGAGAAAATAAATAGGGGCGTCAGAGAGTAGAGAAAAGTCGAGAGTAAACTTTTTTGCAAAGGGGAGTGCGTTGAAAAGAGTGATAATTAAGAGGCAACAAGTTGTCTTGTTGGTTTATAAGGAGTCATTCCTCAATATTGAGGAACGTAACCCACCCCTCCCTAGTTTGGCTATCTCTTTATTGCAGGAGTTTAAAGATATAGTTCCATAGGACATGCCTAGTGGGTTGCCACCCATTCGGGGCATTGAGCATCAGATTGACTTTTTTCTGGAGCTGTCATTCCAAACCGACCAGCTTATTGAAGTAACTCTGAGGAGACAAAGGAACTTCAGAAGCAAGTGGAGGAATTGATGAGCAAGGGATATGTGAGGGAGAGCAAGAGTCCATGTGCCGTTCTAGTGCTACTTGTGCCAAAAAAAGAAAGAACTTGGAGGATGTGTGTGGATTGCAGAGCCATCAACAATATAACGGTAAAGTATCGTCATCCTATCCTTAAGTTAGATGATATGTTGGATGAATTACATGGTGCTTGCACATTTAGTAAAATTGATCTTAAAAGTGGATACCACCAAATTCGAATGAGTGAAGGTGATGAGTGGAAAACTGCTTTTAAAACTAAATATGACTTGTATGAGTGGTTAGTAATGCCATTTGGACTCACTAATGCACCGAGCACTTTCATGCGGTTGATGAATCATGTTTTACGTGCTTTTATAGGTAAATTTGTTGTTGTATATTTTGATAACATCTTAGTTTATAGCAAGGACTTTAATGAGCATGCATAACATCTTAGGAGTACGCTTGTAGTTTTGAGAAATGAACAACTTTATGCTAATTTTAAGAAGTGTACATTTTGCATGGAAAATGTTGTTTTCTTAGGATTTGTAGTGAGTGCTAATGGGGTAGAAGTAAATAAAGAGAAAATAAAGGCTATTAAAAAATGGCTAACACCTAAGAGCATAACTGAAGTTAGGAGTTTTCATTGTTTGACTAGTTTTTATAGGCGTTTTGTGAAAAAGTTTAGCACAATCACTACACCACTCACAGAGATTGTTAAGAAGAGTGTGAGATTTTATTGGGGAGATTAACAAAAGCATGCATTCAATACAATTAAGGATAGGTTGTGTAAGGCACCGGTTTTAGCACTTCCTAATTTTGATAATTCTTTCAAGATGGAGTGTAATGCATCAGGAATAGGTATTGGAGCAGTTTTAATGCAGAACAAAAGACCGATAGCCTATTTCAGCGAAAAACTAAGTGGAGCAGCATTCAATTATCCCACCTATGACAAAGAGCTATATTCACTTGTTCGAGCATTGGAGACATGGCAGCACTACGTGTGGCCTAAAGAGTTTGTGATACATGCGGACCATGAATCATTGAAGCATTTGAGAGGTCAAGGTAAGCTAAACAAAAGGCATGCAAGGTGGATGGAATTCGTGGAGACATTTCCTTATGTCATCCGGTACAAGCAAGGTAAGGAAAATGTGGTGGCGGATGCATTGTCTCGAAGGTATGTGCTATTAGTTCTAAATTGCTTGTCTTTGAACACATTAAGGATATGTATGTTAGTGTTTTCGATTTCTCTGCTATTTATGCATCATGTAATAAAGGGGCTATAGATAAGTTCTTTAAACATGATGTATATTTGTTTCAGAAAAATAAGTTGTGTGTTCCTAATTGTTCAATGCGTTAGATATTAGCGAGGAAAGCACATAGTGGTGGATTGATGGTATATTTTGGGATTAAAAAGACTTTAGAGATTTTGTGGGAAACATTTTTATTGGCCAAGATGAAAAGTGATGTCGAGAAAGTATGTAGTTGAAGCATAACTTGTAAGCAGACTAAATCTAAGATTTTACCTCAAGGTTTTTACACACCGTTACCTACGCCTAGTAAACCATAGGTTGATATTTCGATGGATTTTGTTTTGGGTTTACCTAGGTCTAAGAAGGGATGAGATTCGATATTTTTTGTGGTGGTAGATAGGTTTAGTAAGGTGGCACATTTCTTAGCATGTCATAAGACCGATGATGCATGAGTTATTCTTTAAGGAAATAGTGTGTTTACATGGGGTATCTAAGAGCATAGTATCTGATCGGGATGTGAAATTTTTAAGTCATTTTTGGCGGGTTTTGTGGGGTAAGTTAGGTATTAAACTTATGTTTTCAACAACTTGTTATCCACAGACCGATGGAGGTAGTGAATAGGAATATGACACAACTCTTGCGCATTGTAGTCAATAAAAATTTGAAGAGTTCGGAGAAGTGTCTACCTTTCATAGAGTTTGCATATAATAGGGCCACACATTCTACTACTTCATTTTCACAATTTGAAGTTATTTATGGTTTTAATCCACTAATACATTTGGATTTAATACATTTACCTGTGAATGTACGATGTAGTTTAGATGGTAAAAGAAAGGCCGAGTTGGTGAAGTCACTCCATGAAAAGGTAAGGGCGCAAATTGAGAGTAAAAGCAAACACTTCGCGTTGCAAGCAAATAAGGGCCGGAGAAGCGTGACATTCGAACCGAGAGATTAGGTTTGGTACATTTCATAAAGGAATGCTTTCCAAAACAAAGTAAATCAAAGTTGCAACCACGAGGGGATAGTCCATTTCAAATTTTGGAGAAAGTCAACGACAATGCATACAAATTGGACCTTCCAGGTGAGTATAATGTTTCAGCAACTTTTAATGTGTCTGATCTTTCCCTTTTCGATGCAGGTGCAGATTCGAGGTTGAATCCTTTTGAAGAGGGAGGGGATGATATGATCAAGGAGTCAAGCCCGATGAAGTCTACCCTAGGACGAGACCAATTGATTATCGAAGGAGGACCGATTATGCGATCGAGGACAAAATGGGTAAATCAAGCGATGAGATTACTTGTGCAACCAATGATGGATGATGTCATGATCTACACGGAAAAAGAGGCAAGTTTCATGTTGGGGTCGAGGTCGGAATCGGATTGGACGAACTTGATTCAAGCAACAGAGGAGGAAGCCTTGTCGGACAACTATGCGACCTCATAGTTGTAATTAGTATGCGGTCACATGCCTATTTACCGCGAGTAGAATGGAAGCTTATGGGACTTCTATGCGACCGCATAGATTTGTACTATGCGGCCATATAGAGCAAAATCTGGGCAGAATATTTCTTTTTTTTCGAATTTTCCTTATTTGACTAGGATTCTAATTTATTGCAATCTTTTGTTATTTTAGTAAGTTAATTCTGGTACAATTAGGGTTTCAGGTTTGTCCTATAAATACTTGGTTATTATTCATTGTAAGGACCCTTTTTGGACACGACATTATTGAGAATTAATCGATAGGCTATTTTGCTTTCAAATCTTGTTCTTCTTAGAATTTTGCAAACTTATCAAGTTAATCTTGTGGCGTTCAACATCGAGTGTGGATCACGCGTTGTGTAATTAAGAGGTCATTCAAATTCCATTTTGTTTGGTTGTTTGGTTCATTATTCTTGGTTCAAACTCTAAACCGGATTATTCTTTGGGCTTTCTTGGTATCGTCAATCTTTTGCGGGGTTGTGTAGTNATTCAAATTCCATTTTGTTTGGTTGTTTGGTTCATTATTCTTGGTTCAAACTCTAAACCGGATTATTCTTTGGGCTTTCTTGGGATCGTCAATCTTTTGCGGGGTTGTGTAGTGATCGTTGCTACGTGATTCTCATCAACAATAGGATGAAGAACATAGGGAAATTGTATTTGGGTACCAAGGCTAATCTTATTGAGGAAAAATCTGTTGGTAAGAATTTTGTTAGGAATTTTACAAAGGCTTAGAACTTTAAGGATAGGAACAAGGTAAAGAAATTAGTAGGAGAGAACAATCGATCTAAATTCCAATTCAAAAATAAAATTGTTGGTGATTATTTTATTTGTGATAAACCACTTTGCAAAGCATTGCAGACATAGAAAAGTAAAAACTGTGAAGAATCACACACATCAAGGATGAGAACATCTTTGTGATTGTGAAAGAAGTTAATTTGATAAGTATCATGACAGATTGGTGGGTAGGTTTTGGAGCTACCAACTCTTCCTTCGCTTCTGCTAGTGATGGAAAATGTAGCAATGCTTCTTCCTCATAATTGAAGGAAAATGATTTGTGACACTTATATTTACTTCAGTAAATGTTCTTAGTTTGAAGAATATTCTTTATGTACATAATATTAGGGAAAATCAATGACAGATTGGTGGTTAGATTAAGGCTGGTAAAGAAGTTGAACTATACATAGTTAAGCTTGAGTCGAGTAGTATGCAATTATACCTTTTTACGTGCAAAGTCAAAGTTTGGAGAGGATATCTAAAACATGGTGCAAAGTCAACCTATGTAAACTAAGTAAGGCCTCGAAAGCTCTATTAAAGTGTTGTGATAATTTATTGTCCAAAGTCGAGCCAAGGACTACAAATTAAGCTCTTAATCGGAGGCAACTCATTTTTTCTATCCTTTGTTACTTTTAATTATTCATTGCATTGCATGTAGAAAGCCATGAATTTAGTACTTAAGCACATTTAATTATTTTTAGCTTATGTTTTCAGCATTTTATATTTATATTCGCATTCCTAGAATCACAATTATGTGATTTTTTAAAATTCGAGGCCGGAACTATGCAATCACAAAGCCTTTTTGGTTTGCGATCACAACTTCGTATTAAACCCTAACAACCATGATCAAGCAACTTCGTATTAAACCCTGACAACCATGTGATCATAAGCATCAAAGAAATGTGATCACATGGCTTCTCTCACTCATTTACATTCAAAACTTCAAGAAACTCAAATTTTCTCTCATCACACAGTTACATATAATCGATAAAAGATTAGCCTTAGCTTTCATATAATTATATTTGCCTCTGCCATTTTATGAGTCTCTTCCTGTTTCGTATGGCAAAGACACTCCCTTTGGCAGCATACACTAATTTGGAACTTAATTTGAAAGTCATATTTAGACCCAGACGTTTTTGGGATGACACTAATAATCAACGAATGAGAAGTGTTTTTCTTTGCGTGGATCCTATTTTATGGGAATTTGATGAGTTGATCCACCAACACATCTTATTTTTACTGTTATATCGGAAGTTACTCCACGTATTGCCTGTAAAGTAGATAGTGTATTTATTTTAATTTTCCTTTCTTTTTTCAAGTATGATGACAACATTTTGTAGAAAGAATTAAGTATTACTTACTTTCTTTAGGCTTATTTTAAGTCTTTTGTAAAAGGAAGATAAAAACTTAAGTATAATGGAGAGCATCATCATATGACAAGGTGAGTATTGCTTTCTTTCTTTAGACTTATTTTATGTTCACATTGAGGACAATGTGTATTTAACTTCGGAGGTGTAACTTTGCTATCATGCTATATTTGTTTGTGTGATTTATAGAAAATATTGAAAAAATTCGGAAAAATTTTAAAAATTTTCTTGTTATATGTGTACTTGTGTGAGTTGGATAGCTTTATCAATTAATGGTGAAACTAGTTAAAATTGTTTATGATTAATGAATTGTGATCATGTGATGCCACTTTAGCTAATTTGATATCCAAGTGAGATTTCAATATCTTGGGCACAATAGTCATCATGATCAACAAGTATTTTTGGATTAATTACATTGATAGAATATGTTTAAAGAACTTAGATTTATATATAAAAAAAAGATTATAAAAATAAAATACAACTACTTAACCAATTGAAATGATAGTTTGTGGAGGTTAATATGACATTAAGAGCTATTTAGATATATGTTGATTTCGTGCATTTTGAATATTTGTGTGGTGTATTTTTGGCTAATAGGTAGAGCCTATGTATTAACCATACATCACGAGCTCGGTCTGAACTACCATTCTCAATAAAAGATATTGCACTAGTTATGCAAGAAAGATGTAAAAGTGTAGGAAAAAGCAGTTTGGATCAATAATTATAGCATTGATTGTCAATTCTAAATAAGTGTTGTCAACTTCTTGAATTAGTTTTAAAATGAAAAAATATAGGGAGTAGAAATCCTAGTAATCTTCATTACTTGAGTTTCATAAATACTTCTTAGTTAAAAGTTTGATAGTATATTTAGTTAGTTTTAGAATTTAATTTGCTATTATAAAAGCCATCCAGTTTCGCTATTTTGTTAAAGTATTAGTCGAAACTAAATTAAGTGCGTAGTCCTCGTGAAAAATGATATTTTACCATTTGTTTTATTATTTGACTACGATTACATATATTTGTGGAATTTTAGCACAACAATAATTTACACAGGACTATCGTGAATTAATGGACAAAGGAAATTCAAATCTTTTTTGTTGTTTCGAACATTACGTTTCGACAACAGACATTCACATTGATTGTTTTGTGTTGGAAATGTCTATGCTACTTGATTGTCTTTTAGAAGATTTCTTCTATTACAAAAAATTAAACGGCGGCTATTCAAATTACATTATACGTTTCTATTTTTTGGACAATTATACAATATCATCATGTGCATGTCATGGTCATTTAATGACTAAATAGACGATTTTCCATCAAATGGAAATACTGCACGTATTTAGATATTGAAGATACGATTGTCACACTTGGAAAAAGTTAGAGATCTATGAAGGAATCTTTTAGACCACTTCAAATATTACAAGCTTCAGATAGATCATTACTTTAATAAAAAAAAATAAAAAAAATATATATATATATATATTTTATATATATATATTTAGGAACTTGTTCAACAGAGATCTGTCTACGTTCCAACATGACAAGACATGACCCACAGTTTGAACAGCAAGAGAATAATAACTGTATCACCAGAAATGCCAATATAATGGATTTTCTTCTCAAACCTATTAGACGTTTTTAGAATTTAAAACTTAAAACTTTTTGAATCTTTTGTCTTTATTGCCAAGATTTACATGTCAAATTAACAAGATAATTAAAAGTGCAGAACATACCTTGATACATTATATTGACTATTGAAGATGTAACTGCAATCTCTTGATTTAAATTTGGGTCTTTAATCTTGTTTCCTTGATTGATTGTTCTTCATTCTAGATTGCGGGCTCTTGATCTTCTTCTTCAATATAATTTTTCTTGTTATTCTTGTATTGATGGGATGTCACAAAGAATGAGAAATCACGTATGAATTGAGGATCATAACCCTATATATGTGTGTGTGTGTGTGTATCAGTCCACCAAAAAATACAACTCAAAGGAATCCGATCTCTACACAGATTTAGGCCATACCATATTTAGATGCCAAAAATCCAATAACTTTAAATCTTTATTAGATAACTTTAATTTTGGTCTTAACTAGATGGCTTTTAATACACAATTAATTACACATGGTTCACATATGTTATCTTATAAATGTGCATAATTTTATGAAGTTAAATTTTACTATCATAAGATTCAAAAGCAAGCTGCTGGCCCAGTTTCAGAATTCTGCCTATCTGGGACAAAGACTCATTGAAGCCTTTACTTCTTACACAATGTTAGCCAAACACAGTAGAATGCAGGGGCCAGTGCATACTACAGGTTGTAGCGGCTGGAAATAGCAAAAGGAGCTGTTGAAATTTTCAAAATTCAAGTCAAGGCCGAGTTTGAATTTTCCTGAACTTTTCCCAAAATGGATAAGGTTCAACATACTGCAATTTTGCTGTGAAATTCTGATATTTTCAAACCGGTATGGGTTCTTCAAATTCAAATTTTCAAAATGGGTTGAAAATTCGAATTCAATGCCCAAAATGGATAATCCCAGACTGAAGAACATGCATGATTCTGTATGAATATACCACAAAATCTGTTGCCTGATTCCAAGTTCTGCCAAGGATAGGATGCAAAGTTCGAATCAATCCCCGGAATGAATGCAAATCTGTGAGCTTGGACATGAATCTTCAAGAGTTCTCACCTTGAATCTTCAAGAGTTCATTAAAACCTCATCTGGACGGTTTCAAAAGACCAAGAACGAAACTGAATTTTTAAGAACATAACTGCCAGACCTCCAAGGAAACTTGATGCGTGAAGCACAAAAGCTGTTGGCCAGATTTCAAGATGATAAGCTGGATTCGAACTTTGACCTGGGGCTGGATAAATTCGAAAAGAAGAGAATATATCTGCCAACAAACTGCACTACAAAACTGACCATTTCCCTGCCCTGGTCAAAACTCAAAGAAATCAAACAACACCAAGGAGATACGCCAAGAATTTGTCCGAACCATAGAAGATACGGTAATCAAATATGAAACGCACCAAATTCTGAAATTGTTTGCCAATTTGGGCAACAAAATACTGCATAAAGCAGTCCACTCTGCATTACTGCAAGGGCAGTTTGGGAAAATTAAAATTTTGAATTTATTGCCCAATTGAGTAAAGGGTGGTTATATTACCTATACAAATTAGTACACCACAATTTTCCTTTTTACTGAAATAACCAGAAGTAAAATGTCATAAACATCCTATCTATTATTCACTTATATATTTATTCATTCCATTACGATCAATTGTACACCACAAAAGATATATAACTCCTATTTAAAAATACAAATGCAAAGTTCATACATTAAAAGATTCAAACCACCACAATTATGTTTTATCGCGATTATGATATGCATAAATTCTTGAAATGCAATCAAGAAAAAGCATTAGCTAAAACTAATAACGAGGTCAATTACCACGACAAATAGAATACAAATGCGGTTGAATTCACTGCCAGCTCCATTCAAGTTAATTATAAGGCCTAGACTTCAAACACTGCCTCCTAAGAAAGGTATTACTAATGGTGGCAATGGGTCGAGCTGGCTCGGCTTGGCCCATGTCCACACGAGCTCGCCCAACGTGGGCCGCTCGGCTCGTTTTTTTTTTTTTAACACTATAAGTCTACTCATGTCTCATTAAAATCTAAACCGAAA
>CAIGRP010049411.1:0-12210 GCA_903798385.1 Fraxinus cuspidata
GGGCTAAAAACGTCAAAAATGTATTTTGAGTTTTATGTTATAAATTATCATTGTTTTCGAAAATACATTTTTTGAAATACCAAACCAAACACATTCTCAATATTTTACAAAACTGAAAATAATTTGAAAATAGCAAACCAAACGCTATTTTTGTTTCTAGTAACACAAGTCATGCCCTACATCTCTAAGTTCTTGTTTGACAACTATTAAAATAAAATTCTTTTTTTTTCAAACTCATTTTCAACCACATATTTTCACCACAAAATATTTTGCACATAAAATCAAAAAATTTTCGTACTTTTTAATAACATATTCTTCAAAAATTCACTATTTCAAATATCATTCAAAAAAAAAAAACCCTTATTTTAATGATTATCAAACATGGGCCAAGGATTGTTACAATATTAGAAAAATAATTCTTTTGGAGCGAGATTATTTTTGGATTTTGAGCCCGGATGACCCGAAAATAATTACATTTGATAATTCAAATCTTCATTCCAATTTTTTCATAAAAACAAGCCCCACTTGAAGTGCTTTGACTTCGACGTCTTTCAATGAGTATCAATATTTTTTGGGAGAATGCAGCTATAACAATGTTGTGAGGATCTCGTATCACAATTCTAGGCTCGATATATACTTGCTCAACGCATACGTAGTGTCAAATTTCAACTTCAAATTTTGCTCTAATAAACACGCGTCTTATTCCCAACATCAAACTTCCTTGATCAGTATTTGAACGATAATAATTGGACTATATATGGACACTAGTAATCCAATATCTTAAAACTTGAGGCTTGTTCTTTGTGTTAGTACTACAAAATAATAATAATAATAAAATAAAATAAAAAATACATTAAAGCAGGTGGGTGATCTACATTTATTTAGAGGTAATTTTGAATGCTAGCATTTAGAGCATCTTCAATCCAACATCAAATTGGCGTAAAATGTCATTTTTAGTGTGAAATTTAGCCTCCAACCCAACTTCAAATATTAATAGCAAATGTAATGTCACGTCTCTTTATGTGATTATTGTACATAGCTATATGAATTGTCTTTACATTAATTCTTATTTTATAAATTCACTATTGTCATGACTAATTATGAATTTTGCAATGGAATGCAGTATAGGATGATCCACATGATCAACATGCCTAGTGAATTGAGTTTTAATATGCAAGTGATTTTATTAAATTCGAAAGTAAAAATTCTATCGTGCTTATGAAATTACAACTTACAATTTTTATGTAGATGGTAATTAGACATGTCGTTATAGACATTCATTACTCCTTATATTAAGTAAATTTGATATAATTTGCTTGACTAATAATAAGACATGATTTTTGGCCTTTGACAGACTATTCGAACCAATGAGGTGGAATTTTAATCATTTAGTCTGCGTAATTGAGTATTGACGCTCTGAAACTAAAAGTAGAACTTGGGATATTATTTAAACACTTTCTTTAGGAAAAAGAAAATCATTCCTTATTACCTCAAAACGAAACACGTTAAATCCCATAGGAATTTCTGGTTCGGCTGCTTCATCTGGTTGGACTTGGAGCTTTGCACTTTTAAGGTATTATGATTGTTATTCATTTTAATATTATTTTATTGTTAAATTCATTGAAAGTCCAAGAATAACTAATCAATAGAGGAGTGAATTGATTTTTAAAACTTTCTCGAAAAATTAATCTAAATTCAAATAAATAAAGACTAAAAAGATAAATAAAATAATAAGCGCAAATATAAAAACGATAAGTAAAATGGAAAGACGATGCAAACGATATAATTGTGGAAGTTCGATCGAAAATAATGATCTATGTCCTCAGTTACCAAACTTTTCGACACGAGTAAGGTATTTTCATTATATTGATTGACTTATGGTGCAATCCAACTATATACAACGATTCCGGTGACTTACAAATAAAGAACCCGATCCTTATACAATGTTGAATTTTACGCGATCTCAATATAATTCACACTATTAAGCTTTCACGGGACCTAATATGACCAACGTGGTAACTTACAACAAGGAGCATCAATTCTTATACAATGTTGATCTCTACGGGGTTTCTTCTCTTGATAAATAATACAAACGAGTTAAATACTAAGAGAGTCTAACAATTAAGTGAATAGTAATAAATGATAGTTTAAGCGTTAGATGAAAAACTTTAATGAATATGATAATTAAAAAATTGATTCAATCAATCAAAGTGTTTAAATGAGAATATGAAGAGGAAATAAATACAACGTATGTTAAAAAATATTCTCAAAATATATCTATTTTTTAATGAATGGTTGTAATAAATTGGGTACTAAAAGAGAAATAAAATTTTTTGATATATTTAATAATTTTACAAGGTTGATTCAATCATTCAAAATTTTCAATATGAAAAAGTAGAAAAGTTTATGCAATATAAGTGCATACGTCTTCTTCAAAAATATATCTCTTTTAAAATTGATATAAATAAATTAAGCACAAAGAGAAATAAAAAACTTAGATGAGAGAAATGATTCAAAAAATTTGATTTGTTATGAAAAAATAAATTGAATGAATGTAAAAATGTAAGTTCAAATAATATTTTTCATAAGAAAGTTATTTTCTAGTTATTGTAACGAATGCAAAGTGAAATAGTATTTATAACAGTTAAAACGCCAAAATTTCTGACCAATCAGACAATCCATCTGGACTGCTCCATCTTGAATCAGACAAACAAACTAATCGTTGTGTGTCGAAATAAGAACGATTAAAAATGATCGTTGGACGAATCGGACGTACGCTTGGACAGTGTTTTCTAGAATTTTTATTTCTTGATTGTTTTAAAAAATGTAGGTTTTTGAAGGATGTTTTCACTTAATTTCTCAAGATAAGTGACACTTGTAAAAAGTTTAAATATCAAGTTGAAATTTTTACATTTGAAAAATAATTTTTATGCAAGCGTTTTAATGAAATAATTTTTTCTTATGCATAAAATTCGTCTTTTGAGCTTTTACTAATTCATTGCTAATGATTAAAGTATTTTACCTTTACATATGAACCCAAAACATCTAAGTCTAATATCTTCGACGTTTGACTGTTGAAGTTATTTTCTTTGATCGATTTGATGTGAAAGCTTGACTTCCATTTCAGTTTTCATTGATATTCAAGTGTGAATCTTTTGGTATTGATTAACTTTGCAACAATAATTATGAAGATTTGAATTCAATTTTTAGAGATAAAAATAATTTGTTTGTTATAATCAAAACATCAATTCAACCATAAGTCAACAATTTCCCCATTTTTTATTATGACAAACTAAAATTGATTTGCAATAAGTTGATAAGGAGAGAGAAAACACTTTAGATATATCATATGGCTCATACATTCACTCTATCTTTTATACATGTATTCCCCCTATTCTATACAAGTCAAGCATGCATATCATCTTATATATATTTTTGCCTTTTAGCACAAGCAAAAAGTATGAAAGTGGTGATCCTACTACACAAGGCAAGCATATATAAAAAATAACCATAAGCACAAGTGATAGTAAGGAAATTTGATTGAAAATATCACATGACATCCAAAACATAAAACCAAAAGTCATAAAAAAATAAGCTAGACAAAACAAGAGTGTATCCAAGACATAAAAGCATAAAGAAATATCCAAAATATAGAAATGTAAAACAAAAACTATGACTATGACTCTGGAGTAGACGGTGGAGGAAAGTGGACATAGAAGTGAGTGTAGAAAACATTCTGCTAAGCCTGCATCGCCACTTGTTGTGCTCGAATGACATCTTGTTGGGCTTATATGGTAGCCTGTTGAACTTGCAACTGGTGAAGCATTCCACCAAGGTCTTCAACAGTGGATGTAAAGGAGTCAATGGGGTTGTTTAGAAGATTGTAGCGATCTTCGATAAATGTGAAGTGATCGCTCAAAGAATGAGGAACACTGGAGCTCAAAATGTTGTGAGCAAGAATCGGAACTTGGGGTACATCATCGGCATCATCATCCTTATTGCCCTCGAAGGGTAGAGTCGAAGGACCCGAGGTGGGGTCGAACGCTTTTGTGTGTGCTATCCATTGACCATATTCTTTTACTATCTTCATCAGTTTAAGAGTTTGGATACTGATGGTGTTGGTAGAGCAAAGTTTAACAAAGATCTCATCATTTAGAGGAATATCAAAATCTTTTAAATTTTCATGAGAAACATGTTATAAGGTAAAGCTTTAACATATCGAGTGTAATGGATAGGCTTCGTGAGACCTAATGCAATGGTTGGAAAGTCTAATTTTCGCCCGACAAGAAATGAATCGAAAATGAAAAGATCAAAATACTTTACTTAATCTCGATGACCCTTTCGAGGAAGAATGACATGTGCAATGATGTTTTGTAAAACTTTACATGGAAGAGTTATTTGCACTAAGTTTTTCTCAATATTCTTTCCGGTGACCCGACGACATGCATTGGTAGGGTTATATCCTTCTAAAGTGGATGAGTTTTATGAAGAAAAAATTGAGTTTTACACATCTAAAGGTCGATAATATCATGGATGAGAGCTTTGTTGATGGTAATACGAATATTTTTAAGTAAACAAGAAATCTCATTCGAACGAGGAGCAATAATCATGTTTTTATAAATTTTTTTCATTAGACGTGGATATGCATGTTCCTCCAAAGTAACAATTGACACTCAACCAATATTTTCAAAAAATTCCTTTATATGAAATGCGGGTGATTCAATAGAAAAATCGGCAAAATGAACATTTTACTTATTAAAATGAGAGATTTTTCAAAAGGGTAGGCAGGCACTTCGAGTTCCATGTCGAATTCTTCGTTGAATGAAGGTAGAGAAAATCGTCTCATGGTGCTCTTGAGCATTTTTCCCATTTTTCAGACCCCGACATTGCAAGAGAATCGATGAAGAAGAGAAGGAATGAAAAACAAAAAATTAGGATTAGATTCGGTTTTGAGTAGAATGTTAGATGTTGTGGATGAAAATTTGAATTTTTGAGAGATTGGTGATGTAAAAGTGATGGGTTTTGTGAAGTAGGAAAGTATTTAATGATTTTGAATGAAGAAATGAAGTATGTAGGGAGGATTTAATGGGAGAGATGCGAGATAGGTGGAAGAAAATAAAAGAAAAATGGACTGTTACGCGTTTTGTAAAAATTGGAATTTCATCGATCCGCACGTTCAGTCCATGATTCGGACATCCCAGAGTAAATTAAGCCTATATTTTTCTCTCAAACCGAAAACTTTGTAGCAAATATTTGGAATTCTATTTTGCCAAAGCTCATAAGGGGTTTTAGTTTTCTTTAGACTAACTAAAACACTATTTACAATATAGTAAGCGCTCTTAATGGTTTCGGTCCAAAAGTATTTTGGCACGCTATTTTCATTTAGTATGATTCTAGCAATTTCTTGCAATATACGATACTTCTTTTCTACTATACCATTTTCTTGAAGAGTTTTAGGAGTCAGGGAATTATGTTCATATCAATTTTCATTGAAAAAATTATCAAAAACGATATTATCAAATTCTCCACTATGATCACTCCTAATAGTTGTAATGGAGTATTCTTTTTCATTTTCAACTTTTTTGCAAAAATATTTGAATGTATTCAAAACTTCATCTTTAAGATTTATGAATAGAACCCAAGTGAATCTAAAGAAGTCATTGACAATGACGAAGGCATAATATTTTACACCCAAGTTAACGATTCTAGAAGGTCCAAAAGATTTATGTGGAGCAGTTGAAATGATTTTGTAATCGAAGAATATAGTTTAAGTTTAAAAGATCTTTTCACTTGTTTACCAAATTGACAAGCATCACAAATTTTATCTTTATCAAACTTTAAATGTGGTAGACATTTGACAAAATAATCTAATCTCATATGCCAAAACCATGTATCTTCCTTAAACTTGATAAATATTTTTCATTACTTTCAAATTCAATATATATAATATACACATCTTTTTTTCAACTCCCTATAAATATCACCCCTTTTAATAAACCGTCCTTAATAAGGCATTTAGACGAATCAAATTTAATATGATAGTCTTTATCACATAATTGATTAATACTAAGTAAATTATGTTTGAGTTTATGTACCTATAACACGCTTTCAATAGAAGGAGAAGAATGATTACCAATATTTCCAATTCCAATAATTTTTCCTTTTACGTTATCTCCAAATGTAACCTGACCCACCATTCTATTTGAAATTTGATAGTAACATTCTATTCCAAGTCATGTGTCTTAAGCATCCATTATCCAAGAACCATTTACTCTTCATCTTCTTTGGGTCCTACAAAAATAATTCAATTTTTGATATTTGGTACCCATACAAGTTTGGGTCTTTGGTAGTTAGTTTTATTGGATTCACGAATCCACCTGTTTTTACTTTCAAAATGTAGCCTTTTTTTGTTAGACAATTTTATGGAATTAGTCAATCTTTATTGCAAAAGTTACATGTAATTTTTGAAGGAGAGGTTTTTAAAGTTTTGACAAATAGATTTTTGTTTAAAAAATGGTTTATATCTTATTTCTCCTTTATAAAAAAACACACTTATATCACCAAGTATTAAATCAAAATTCTTCTTTCCTTGAGTAAATTTATAAATAATCTTAGTTAAGTCTTCAATTTTTTATTTAAAATAAATTATTTAATCAATAAGTTATAATCAACATTTTCCTTCTAAGTTTCTGAAATTTTCTTTATTTCACTTTTCAACAAGTAGTGTTTTTTTTTTTTTTTTTAAGAATAACTATTTAGAGCAAAATTTTTAAATTCTTCAAGAATTTCATCATAGGAGGTAGATAAATCATCATATGATTATTTTCAATAGAGTTTGTCTCATCTTCGATTGTCATGAAGCATGTGTTGTCAATTTCTTCTTGATTATCATTTTCATCACGATCATCATCGTCACTCTTATCATGTGTTGCTTGAAGTGCATTTTTCTTGATATTTCCTTCTTGTTTTGGCACTTGGTTATCTTGTAATCGGATTTGTCACAATCATAGCAAATGATTTTTTCTGGTTCTTTTTTCACCCTTCTATTTCTTTCTTTTGGAATCTCTAATTATTTCGAAAACCTCTCCATTTTTTGATAAAAGGACTAGATTATCGAACTCTTCATCATTCATTCTTTCACTTGTAGTTCCCTTCTTCATTTGTCGATTTAAGAGGCACTTAGGAGGCTCCTTCGATTCCCTTTTGCTTTTCCTTCTTGTATCCTAAATTTTGATGTTGTTGAACTCATATGTCATCAAGGTTCCATACTGTTTTTCCAAATGATATGAGTTGATATCTTTGGTATTTTCTATCAACACCCTTAATAAGCTCCAATATTCTGATAGTGACCTACGCATTTTATTTACAAGTTCACCATTAGTAAATTTACGGTTAAAGTCTTTGAGGCCATTAATTTTGGTTTCCCTTAACAATATGGACTAGAAATAACAATATGGTTATTTCATGGATTTTGAATTATGTCTCTAAGGAAATTTATGCTAGCATCCTTTATGCTGAATAGCACATAAAATATGGCTTGATCTTAAGGAACGTTTTCAGCATAAAAATAAACCTAGAATCTTCCTGCTAAAAGTGAATTGATGAGTTTAGCTTAAGTTCAAAATTCTGTTAGCATATACTTTACAAAACTGAGAACTCTATGGGAAGAATTAAGCAATTATAGGCCAGTATGTTCTTGTGGCCAATGCACTTGTGGTAGAGTGAAGAATCTCAATTTACATTATCATATGGAATACATGATGTCCTTCCTTATGGGGTTAAATGATTCTTATTCACAAGTGCGAGGACAATTACTTCTCATGGAGCCATTACCATCTATAAATAAAGTATTTGCTTTAATCTCTCAAGAAGAACATCAGAGGAAAATCTCTAGCCAAGTTGGTAATAATTCAGATTCAGTTGAAGGTATGACGTTTGCTGTTAAATCAGATACTGCTAAACGCACTGGAATGTCTAATTCTGGGAACTATAGTAATGCTGATAATCGGAATAACTATAACAATGGAGGCTACAAAGGTCAGAAGAAAGAGAGACCTATTTGTACCCTTGCAACTTTCATGATCATACAGTTGACAAATGCTATAAGATTCATGGCTACCCTCCTGGTTACAGAGTAGAAATAGAGATAACCCAGCTTACGGTAGCCGCAACATTATTGTTAATCAGGTACCAAATCAGAATGAACACAACAAAATGATATTGGAAACTTTGTTCAAAATCTCAATTTCAACCAATACCAACAACTCATATCTTTGCTATCCAATCACTTGACTACTTCTGTCAAAACTACTGATGAACCAACAACTTCTTATACTACAAGTATTTGCTTATCAATTTCATTGAGTCCTATCTTCTCGTCTACTCAGTATTGGATAGTTGATTTAAGTGCGACAAGGCACATATGTTCATCTGCTGATGCTTATGTTTCTATGAAACCTATTCAAAATTCCAAGGTTACATTACCAAATCATACTCAAATTCTTGTGAACTTCTATGGTGACATTAGACTGAGTCCTATGCTTGTTCTCAATGATGCTCTATATGTTCCCCAATTCAAGTTTGGCTTAATATGCGTGAGTGCACTCACTTACGGATCAAATCTCACAGTCAACTTTCTTCCTAATTACTTCACTATCCAGGAACACAGCACCAAGAAGATGATTGGCAAGGGTGATAAGGTTGAGGATCTCTAGGTTCTAGATAAAACCAATTTGAATTGTATCTCTACAACATATATAAATGCCGTTTTAGCTCATATATGGCATAGCAGACTTGGCCATCCATCTTTCAGATGTTTAGATACTTTACAACACCGTTTGAATTGTGATGTATCAAAATTGAATAAAGCTGAAGCTGATTCTTGTTACATTTGTCCCCTTGCAAAACAGAGGCGTTTACCTTTTGATTCTCACTTCCATATGTCTCAGTTTCCGTTAGACTTAGTACATTGTGATGTTTGGGAACCTTATCATGTTTTTTCTCATGCTGGTCCCAGTTATTTCCTCACTTTGGTGGATGATTGCACATGTTTTACGTAGATTTATATGTTGAAGCAAAAGTCTGATGTTAGCGCTATCATTTCAAGATTCTTTAACATGATATCTACTCAGTTTAATAAAGAATCAAGGTTTTCAGATCTGATATCGTACTTGAGCAGAGCTTTACTGAATTCTTCAATAGTAGAGGCGTGCTACATCAATTTTCATGTGTTGAGAGACCACAACAAAACTCAGTGGTAGAAAGGAAACATCAACATCTCCTTAATGTTGCACGAGCACTATACTTTCAATCAAGAACTCCAAATCAATTTTGGAGTGAATGTGTTCTTACTACAGCCTACCTTATCCATAGAACATCATCTCCTTTGGTCAAACACAATATTCCTTATAAAATCCTACACAAACACTCAACAGACTACTCTAATTTTAGGGTGTTTGGGTATATTACATTTACATCAACACTTAATGCTCATAGAACCAAATTACAACCAAGATCTAGAGTCTGTATGTTCCTTAGTTATCTACCAGGAATGAAAGGTTACAGATTGTATGACATTACATCAAAATAAATCTTCATTTCCAGAGATGTCCTATTTCATGAAGAAATCTTTCCATTTCATTCTATTGTTTCCTCAGATGAGGTAATTAACCCTTTTCCTAATCTTGTCTTACCTATTCCTCACTTGAAACTCTTCCATCACTCAGCCTCTACCTTCCAATCATCCTATAAATCCGAATATTCCAGTAGCTTCCCAGGATAATATTGAGACTTCAAATGCTAATCCATCACATTCCAATTCATTTCCAGATATAAATAACCTAAGAAGATCTACTAGAACTCCAAAATCTCCTTCCTAACTAAGAGAATTCCATTGTAATTTCTTATACCAGAAATTCTCTAATCCTGAATCTCCTCCATGCACTACTAGTGCATATCCTATATCTAAACACTTATCATATAATTCCTTATCTAATTCTCTCAGAAACTTCATCTTAAATGTTTCATCTCAATTTGAACCACAATATTACCATCAATCTGTGAAGTTTCCACAGTGGACGGCTGCCATGATAGCTGAATTAAATGCTATGAAATCAAATAAAACTTGGTTAGTTACTTCATTGCCTGCCAGAAAACATTCTATTGGTTGTAGATGGATTTACAAAATCAAATACAGATCAGATGGTACCATTGAAAGACACAAAGCAAGCCTGGTTGTTAAAGGATATACACAACAAGAAGAATTGGATTACAACGAGACCTTTTCACCTGTAGCAAAACTTGTTACAATTAAAGTTTTGTTGGCACTTACTTCGAGTCACAAATGGCATTTGGCACAACTTGATGTAAACAATGCTTTCCTTCATGGTGATTTATTTGAAGAAGTGTATATGGACCTTTCACTTGGTTATAGTATGCACATAGAGTCTCAAACACATAAGGGAAAATTGGTTTGTAACTTCACAAATCAATATATGGCCTCAAGCAAGCTTCGAGACAATGGTACTCCAAGTTCTCTTAGGCTTTTATTCAGTTTGGATTTGTCTAATCCAATGCAGATTATTTATTATTTACAGAAGGATCTGATGCTTCTTTTGTTGCTCTATTAGTCTATGTAGATGACATAATAATTACAGGTCCAAACAGTCAATTAATACATTCTTTAAAGGCCTCCCTCCACATACAATTCAAACTCAAGGATTTGGGGCATCTTAAGTACTTTCTTGGTCTTGAAATTGCACATTCCGCCAAAGGCATTGTATTATCTCAGAGGCATTATGCTCTTCAACTCCTTGAAGACATGAGATATCTTGCTTGCAAGCCCACATCTGTTCCCATGGACCCAAAAGTCCAGTTAAATGCACATGAAGGTGAAGTTCTTGCTGATATTTCTCAATATAGAAGAATAGTTGGGCGCCTTCTTTACCTTACTTTGTCTCGACCAGATATCACTTTTGCTGTCTATAAACTCAGCCAATATTTGGCTCAACCTCGTACACCTCATTTGAAGCTATACATCACCTCTTGCGTTATATTAAATCCAGTCCTGGACAGGGTTTGTTCTTTTTCTCTTCATCCTCTTCACATTTAAAGCATTTTCGGACGCTGGTTGGGACACATGTCCAGACATTAGGAAATCTGTGACTGGTTTCTACATATTCTTAGGGGATTCATTGGTGTCATGGAAAGCAAAGAAACAGACCACCATTTCTCGTTCCTTAGCTGAAGCTATTTACTGAGCATTAGCTTCCACTACTTCTGAAATAGTTGCACCAGATGTTGAAAGATTTCCAAGTAGATGTGTCATCCCCAGCACATTTGTTCTATGACAACCAAGCTGTAGCATCCAATCCCATTTTTCATGAACGAACCAAACATATCGAGATTGATTGCCATTTTATTCGAGACAAAGTTACTGAAGGGTTCATTAAACTCCTGCCTATACACCATCAACTTGCAGATGCATTTACCAAAGCTCTTCCTTCTTATTCATTGTTCCCTCTCTTATCCAAGATGGTTGTCAAAGATATCCACACTCCATCTTGAGGCAGTGTATTAGTTCATCTAGCTTATTCTGTCAATTGGTTGTATTAGTTAGTTAGTTAGTATTGAGTTGTCATGTAACTAATTTTGGTTAGTCTGTTACTTGGTTTGTCAATTTATATTGCTGATATTGTATCATACGTTCAAGCATATTTCAGCTCATCTCTTCTGCTTCTTTTGTGCAAACGTTAATATGGTATCAGTGCCAACATGGGTAACTTCTAATGCAAGCTAAATATCATATGTGGAATCGTACGTGCTAATACAATTAAATTCACTTCTATTTAGGGCACAATGTAGATTTTCGGCTCTAGCATTCAAGGATAATTTTCTTTTATCATCTTCGTTATATTCCTCTTTACGTTTTGGAATGATTCTAATGCAAGTTAAATAGCATATGTGGAATCACACGTGCTAATACAATTAAATTCATTTCTATTTAGGGCACAATGTAGATTTTCGGCTCTAGCATTCAAGGATAATTTTCTTTTATCATCTTCGTTATATTCCTCTTTACGTTTTGGAATGATTTAATTGGGTTTGCCATCAACTTATAATACCCCAAGCTTGACATCACATTTAGCCAATATGATTCATGCAATTCAAGTTATTTATAATGTCACTTGCATCAATTTTCTTAATTGCTTT